>CM019063.1:532621447-532758947 GCA_009667805.1 Leptobrachium leishanense | reverse complement strand
AGGAAGAGGAAGAGGAGAAGGAAGAGGAAGAGGAGAAGGAATAGGAGAAGGAAGAGAAGGATGAAGAGGAGAAAGAGGAGAAGGAGGAAGAGGAGGAGGAGGAGAAAGAGGAGAAGGTGGAAGAGGAGGAGAAGGAGGAAGAGGAGGAGAAGAAGGAAGAGGAGGAGGAGGAAGAGGAGGAAGAGGAGGAGGTGGAAGAGGAGAAGGAGGAAGAGGAGAAGGAGGAAGAGGAGGAGGAGGAGGAAGAGGAGAAGGTGGAAGAGGAGGAGAAGTATCTGCATTAATTATAAAGTGACCTGTAATACACATTATATAGGGGCACAGCATCTGCATTAATTATAAAGTGACCTGTAATACATTTTATATAGGGGCACAGCATATGCATTAATTATAAAGTGAAATGTAATACACATTATATAGGGGCACAGCATCCACATTAATTATACATTGACCTGTAATACACATTATATAGGGGCACAGCATCTGCATTAATTATAAAGTGACCTGTAATACATATTATATAGGGGCACAGCATCTGCATTAATTATAAAGTGACCTGTAATACATATTATATAGGGGCACAGCATCTGCATTATTTATAAAGTGACCTGTAAAACATATTATATAGGGGCACAGCATCTGCATTAATTATAAAGTGACCTGTAATACATATTATATAGGGGCACAACATCTGCATTAATTATAAAGTGACCTGTAATACATATTATATAGGGGCACAGCATCTGCATTATTTATAAAGTGACCTGTAATACATATTATATAGGGGCACAGCATCTGCATTAATTATAAAGTGACCTGTAATACATATTATATAGGGGCACAGCATCTGCATTAATTTAAAGTGACCTGTAATACATATTATATAGGGGCACAGCATCTGCATTATTTATAAAGTGACCTGTAATACATATTATATAGGGGCACAGCATCTGCATTAATTATAAAGTGACCTGTAATACATATTATATAGGGGCACAGCATCTGAATTAATTATATAGTGACCTGTTCCGTTTGTTTTTTTTGTTTTTTTTTTCGCTTCAGTTCATTTCGTTACGGAATTGATTTAGTTTTTGGTCATTTTGTTCTGTTTTTCAGCATTTCGTATCACTTGCATTCCGTTTTATTTTGTTTAGGTCTCATAACGAAATGATTTTGTTTACGTCAAAACTTTGATTCGGGATTTCGTAATTTCGGGCTAATTATATTTTGTTTCGGAAATTCTCCCGAATGAACGAAAATGGTCACTTTCGTACGAAATTCAATTCGGAACGAAATAAATTGCACATCCCTAATAGAGATAGATATAGATGCAGATAGATATAGAAAGATATACTGGGTTATTCAAAGAGATTCGAAAAGTCACCGCACGTTTGGTTCTCTTCATTTCGGTTACTTTTGCCGATCTCATTTCGGTGACCCTGCGGTGTATTCAGCAAGGACCACAGGGTCCCCGAATTGCAGGGAAAAGCTACCGCAAACCTGACGAAAATGAACTGCAAATCCCATCGAATGCACGCCGAAAACCCTCAAACACATCTGGATTAACCTGCCGAAAACCACGGAAAAATCAGAGCAGGAGAAGATCACACGCAGCGAAGCCGCCAGAAAAAGCCGAGAAAGCCGAGACCGCAGACAGAGCGAAGTGAATAAATTAGGAAAACAGTTTGCATGAATGTTTGAAAAGTGAAACATTGTTTGCAAAGAAACTACTGAGCGAAAATGTCTGAAATTTGCATATGAGGTCCAAGGAATGATAATAAAAAGGGCTGTTACAGAAAAAATAAGTAAATTAAAAAAAATAAAAAATACGGACTTTTAACCCTTTCGCTGCTGAGGCATTTCCCGCCTGTGTGATGAGGTCATTTTTACCGGTTTCGCTCATCATGTTTAACCGCGTTTTGAAGGCTTATTTTAATATATGACCCAGACATATTATATATTGTTCTTTCCGGCAGACTCGGCAGATTCATAATATGTCATTATTATATGTATACGTTATGTCATGTCTGTATATTATAACAAAATATGCATTCAAATTTGAATTTTCAAAAATTTACAACATGTAAAGTGTTTTTTTTTCATATTTTAACATATGATCGTTTGCGGTTATATTTTCTATGGGGTGCGCTTGTTAAAAAATTAGAAATGGGGTCTCGTTACATTTTTTTGGGGGGAAAATTTCGCTATTTTTAACAAACGCACCCCATACAAAAATCGTTAGTGCAGCATCATTGTTCACATTATAAATTAAATGGGAACAATATTGCTGCATTAACAAAACAAATAAAAACTAAAAAAACTTGTAAACTTGTTTATTTTTTTTTATTATTATTATTTTTTTTTTAAAAAAATTTTTAACGATGACACCAGTCCTCAGGGGAAGTTCCCGGAGGCTTGGCCGACATCCAAGATGTCGGCCAGGTCCAGGAAAGGATCACGAACCAGCGCTTTACGGTGCCGATTTGTGATACGGTCCCCATGGGGTTAGTGCCAGGTACCGTTTGGAAGGGCAGGCTGTGCCCTTCCAAATGGTGTCTGGCATTAAGCTCAGGACCCCGGCGATCGGGAGGGAGAGAGGTCCGAAGGACCCCCCCTCCCTATCAGGTGCCTCCTCCGCACACGCGGGGGGGCACCTGAAATAGATGTCATTGCGCCGCCACGATGACATCTATCGTGCCCGCGGTGGTCCCGGAGTGACGGGCTGACATCCAAGATGTCAGCCCGCACCGGGGGGCACAGCGATCGGCCAGAATCTGGCCGATCGCTGGCTGCTTTGAGAGTACGCGCTCAGCGCGTCTTCTGCAGCCAATCCTTCCTGCGGCAGGACGCGCTCAGCGCATCCTCTGCAGCGAAGTGGTTAAAAAAAATGAATAATAATAATTTATAAAAATGCTTAAAATATCCTAAAAAGTCTATAAATAAAGAGACTCTTTACTGCAGAATTTTATAATGAACGGTTTATTAGATATTGAATTAAAACGGGAATATTTTTAACATTGACGCCTATGGGATTCACCTGAATAAATTTGCCGAATTAAACCACTGAATGGCAGGGCATTTCGGGAACCTTTCACTGCTGGTTTGTGTTCTCTGAATAGCCGAAGCATTGCTTTTTTATGTGGTTCTCACTGCCCTCGAACAGGCACCAAACAGGCACCGTATGTTCAGGTAATTCACCAGGATTTGGCGTATTGCCTGCTCTCTGAATAGCCGAATGGCCAAGAAAGGTAACCAAACGCTGATTTTCAGCGTTCGGTTACCTTTCTCAAGCAATTCAGATCTCTTTGGATAACCCTGATAGAGATACAGATAGATATTAGGGATGAGCCGAACAACCCCCGAGTTCGGTTCGCATTCGAACTCGAACTTTTCAGAAGTTCGAACTCGAACACAAACTCAATACAAGTCAAGGGGACGCAAAATTTGACTTTAGAGTGCCCTCCAAGAGGGCATATATGCTAGATATTTGCCATAAAAGGTGTATGGGGGTCTGGGTAGTGCCCTTGGGGACAGGAAACAAGAACAAAAAGTTTAAAAAAAAAACATTTTTAAAGGGACAGTGAGTTTTCCATGAAATAAGAGTTAAAAATAAAAATGAAAAATTCCTTCAAATATTGTGCCTAGGAGGTCCCCATAACCTGCCCGTGAAGTGGCGGATTTCTAGGATGTATAGAAACACTTAAAAACAATGTCTGGGTCCGGGTAGTGCCCTGGGGGACAGGAAACAAGGACAAAAAGTTTTAAAAAATACGTTTTTAACCCCTTCACTGCTGACGACGTGTGGGACACGTCCTAAGTCGTGTGGGACACGTCCTAAGTTACTCCCGCTTTATGCTCCCACACGTCATCAGCTTTGCGGGACCCCCGACGGAGATACTCACCTCTCTGTCCGGGGTCCCGCGGCGTTCTGACATCAGCGTCCTCAGACGCTGAAGTCAATCTCCTCCCAATGTAAATGACGTCATCGTGCCATGCGCGATAACATCATTTCCAGGCGACCCCCCGGCAATGTCGGGAGATCGCCTGGACGTGAGGGGCGGATCCGTTCAGATCCCTCTCCCTCCCGATCGGGAGGTCCCACTAAAAAAAGCCAGGCACCACTTAAAAGGAGAGAGTCTCCCCTTTTAAGCGGTGCCTGACTTTAACCCCTTAGGCACCAGGACACACTTCGGCACCTTGTGGCACCGAAGTGCAGCCTAGCTCTGGTGGGGGCTGCTCCCCCCTCACTGCCTGACGTCCTCACGCGTAGCGTGATGATGTCAGATAGCCGGGGAACCCCTAGCTGCCCGGGAATCCCCTGGTGGAGATAAGGGGTTCATTTGAGGGTTCACAGAGATGCTATGAAGTTGTGTATAGAGATGCTGATGGCCTTTCGAATGATACCCAACATGACCCGGTATAAAGTAAAAGAAAACAAAAATTTATTTTTTTTGTGTGCTATTTTTATTAATGCAGCAATATTGTTCACATTTCAATTATAATGTGAACGATGATGCTGCACTAATGATTTTTTTCTATGGGGTGCGTTTGCTATAAATCATGTAATTCCCCTCACAAAATGTAACAAGTCCCCATTTCTAATTTTTGTACAAGCGCACCCCATAGAAAATATAACCGCAAACGCTCATGTGATAAAATGTGAAAAAGAAAACACTTTACACACTGCAGATGATTAAAAACTCAATTTTTATTGTATTTTTTGTCATAATATACAGGCAGGACATGACGTATACATATAAAAATGATATATTATGAATCTGCGGAGTCTGCCGGAAAGAACGATATCTAATATGTCTGGGTTATTTAATAAAATGTGGCTTCAAATCGCGTTTAAACATGATGAGCGAAAGCAGTAAAAATGAGCTGAGCACACAGCAGTGAAATGCAGGGTTAAACAGCATATCAGAGCGGGTCATATCAGCATATCAGCATATTTAGTAGAGAAATGAACACTTCTCAGAAGCACAGGTGTTGTTTGACACATCAGGAGACACACCACACCCTCATTCTACATACAATGTATCAAATTTAATAGACCAGACTAAAAACACCTGTTGTTTACGTTGTTTGAGAGCACAGGGCATTTAGAGGTGAGAATCTTTGCACTTAGACATTAGTTTTTAATTCAATATCTAATAAACCGTTGCTTATAATATTCTGCAGTAAAAAGTCTCTTTATTTCTCGATTTTTTAGTATTTTTTAAGCATTTTTATACTTTTTTCCAAAAAAAAAATTCCGAACTCGAACCGAACACGCCAAAAAGTTCGAAGTTTGCGAACTTGCAAACGGCCAAAGTTCGAATCGAACTCCGAACTGATCGAACCGAATGGCTCAACCCTAATAGATATAGATAGATAGATAGATACAGATCTATAAGTAAGACAGGCCACTGAATTTAAACCAATGGGCAACACACTGTATGTCCTAATCCCAGGTACAGAGGGGGCTAGTGCTGCAAGGAGGAAAGTGGCGGGGCCAGCACTCAGCACAGTTTTTCTGCAGGAGCGGGGAGTGCTGGGCCAGGTGCAGTGCACTTATTGTAGGTCTGCCTGCCGGCCAGCGGCTTGGTTTGGCTATGCTGCTATGGGAATATTTTCAGAAAGTGACCTGGAGCAGCTGCTCCATCTGCCCCAAAATTAATCCAGCCCTGGATACAGATAGACACAGATAAAGATAGGTACAGATAGATACATATATATACGTAGATTGATACAGATAGAGAGATAGAGAGATAAATAGATCTATATTACTTTTCCTGTTTTCCAATGTATAAACTGCTCATAAACTCTTAGCTCTTGATCTTCCAGTTTCTCAGTTCCCATAAATCCTACAATACAGTTTTGTGTTACAGTTTGTTTTCCATGTGTTGTCATCTTCCAGTTCGACAGATAAAAACGTTCTTCAGGAATTTCTCCTCTTTCATTAAATAACACTTTCTTTCCTGATGGATCTGTGAATCGCACATTTCTTATGTAGTTCTGAAGCTTTCAGAGAAAAATAACAAAGTTAAGAGCATGAAATGCAATGTGCAAGACTTTATACATATTAGAGATGTGCGTTTCGTTTAGTTCCGAATCACAATTTGGACGAAATTTACCGATTCGTATTTTGGAAGCAAGTCCAAAATAATGAATTGGTTCCGTCCAAATGGGACGAAAACAAAAAGGAAAATAACGAATTGATTCAGTTTCTACGGATCAAATCATTATTCGTTTTGCAGATTCAGCAGCACCATGTCCCTGTCCATTGGCCATGGTGCTGAATCTGTTGTATTCAGCACCATGGCCATGGACAGCGCCATGGTGCCGTTCGGTGCAGTTTGACGGCAGTGAAATTCCCTATAGACATGTAATGGTTAACCTATTCAGAGAACGTTGAACGGCACTAAAATGTCAGCAAAGTGCCCTGATTCTGATGGTGAACAGGTGAATCCCTTAGGTTTCAATGTATAAAAAAAGATATATTTTTTATTAAATTAATATTCAACCGTTTACACTTTTCATTTGCAGCAAAAAAACTTTTTATTTATGGTTTACTTTTATAAAAAAAAATAATTGTATTTTCTTGGTGAAAGGTTTGGATTCCTAATTAGGCATTTTTTCTTTGCCGAACACAGCCAGGGTGAAGAAAAAAATCTATTCAGCAAAAGGGACAGCAGCACCACTCACTGGACTTCCGAGTCACGCAGAGCTGCTAGCATTTGAGCAGAAATATTTTTCAGCACCAAGGACAGAGCGATTAAGTATCTTTTTTTTTTTTTTTACAATAGTCTAAGTAATTAATTAAGCCATTTCACATTCTGAAAAAAAAACAAAATAAGTAATAAAAACAAAATAACAAATCAATCCGAAATATGAATTACTAATCTCCCGAAATAACGAATCGATCCGAAAGGTGAATCACGGTAACATAACGAACGCACAGCAATGAACTAAAAAACGTAATGGATCAATCCAAAATGAATTTTTTTTTTGTTCTGCACGTGTAATACATATACCAGCATATATACAAACACGTACAGGGACCTGCTATGTATATACACACAGACCTGTACAGCATCTACCATCATGTGTACAGAACAACTGAACTGTAACTAGTGATAACCCTAAACAATGGCCTCATGAAGCATCATACTGAAGAAAATTGGAAGAGCGTTGGTACGAGGATGCAGCCTTGTTTGATGCCATTGCCAATTGGGAAGGGGTTTTGAGAGGTGGTTTCCCTGTCTGACTTGGCCATATTGATCTTCATGTAGCTGGATGATCATGTTGAGGAACTTTAGGGGACATCCTAAGCATTCCAAGATTTGTCACAAACCTTTTCTACTCACAGTGTCAAATGCTTTGGTGAGAATGAATGCCACATACAACCCCTTATCCTCAACATTTCTCTTGGAGTTGTCTGATGACAAATACCATGTCAGTGGTGCTCCTTTTGGCTAGGAAGCCACATTGTCTCTCTGGAAGAAGTTGCTCTGCAATGGTGGGTACCACTCTTTTGAAAAGTACTCTTGCAAGACTTTTTCCTGCAATGGAGAGCAGAGCTATCCACCGATAGTTGGAGCAGTCAGACTTTTCCCCCTTGTTCTTGTACAGGGTGATGATTAGGGATGAGCCGAACACCCACGTGTTCAGTACGCATTCGAACTCGAACAATTTCAAAAGTTCAAGTTCGAACTCGAACACGAACCGAACTCAATGTAAGTCAATGGGACTCAAAAGTTAGGTTTTTAGAGTGCCCTGCAAGAGGGCATATATGCTAGATATTTGCCATAAAAGGTGTATGGGGGTCCGGGTAGTACCCTGGGGGACAGGAAACAAGGACAAAAAGTTTAAAAATATATGTTTTTAAAGGAACAGTGAGTTTTCCATAAAATAAGGGTTAAAAATAAAAATGAAAAATTCCTTCAAATATCGTGCCTAGGAGGTCCCCAATAACCTGCCCGTGAAGTGGTGGATTTGTAGGATGTATAGAAACATCGCCATCAGAGACCCACACACGACACCTAGCCACCCTTAACCCTTTCGCTGCGGGGACGCACTCACCGTGTCCACCCGCAAGTACTCTTGCATGCGGAGGACGGGTCCTCCCTTTGCAGCCAGCGATCAGCCCCATTCCTAATTTTTTTAACAAGTGCACCCCATACAAATATAACCGCAATTGCTTGTATGTTAAAAAAACACTTTACACGTTGTAAATTATTGAAAATTCATATTTTATTGCATATTTTGTTATAATATACAGGCAGGACATGATGTATACATATAATAATGACATATTATGAATCTGCTGAGTCTGCCGGAGAGAACGATATATAATATGTCTGGGTCATATATTAAAATAAGGCTTCAAAACGCGTTTAAACAAGGTGAGCAAAACCAGTAACAATGACCTCAGCACAGAGGCGTGAAATGCCTCAGCAGCAAACGGGTTAAGGGCAAAAAAAGGCACAGAGACTGGCTACTATCCTGTTAGATGAGGGAATGTAGTATATGTATAAAGCAAGGTATATATGACAATGGATAGTCAGAGACTCTAGGGACTCAGCTTGTACACTTTATGATAGACATTTTCACGTTGTGTTGTGAATTCAGAAGCATACAGAGTTCATACATGTGCAGGAGCCACACCCAGTCTGCAGGCAATGTATCAAATCCATGAGACCAGACTAATTAGAAGCAGATGTTATTTCTAAACACTGATTAACACCTGTTGTTTACGCCGTTTGAGGGCCCTGCTGTAAGCCCAGGTCATTTAGAGGTGAGAATATAACTAATAAACCGTTGCTTATACTATTCTGCAGTAAAGAGTCTCTTTATTTCTATTTATTTTAGTATTTTTTAAGCATTTTTCAAAATAATTTTTTTTCGAACTAGGAACCGAACACACCAAAAAGTTCTAAGTTCGCGAACTTTCGAACTGCCGATGTTCGAGTCGAACTCTGAACTGATCGAACCGAACAGCTCATCCCTAGTGATGATAACTGCATCATGGAGGCCCTGTGGTAGCTTGTCTTGCTCCCAGCAGCAGACAAAGAGCTCATGAAGTTTTGAATGTAATGCTGGTGTCACGGGGGCACCTGGCGTGAGCCAAGGTGGGCCCTTTGTACTGGGTGTTAAGTTCTTGAGGCAGGTTTGTTGCTGGCTGCATTGATGCAGAACACAGCACACAGATACTAGACACTAACGACAGAACTGGAGCACCACAATAGCACACCCACACACACACAGACAAGGAAACCCTGATCTGGGGCAATACTGGCCTTCTAATGCTAGACAGGGTACAGGGCACAAGGAATAAATGACAGGACAACAAAAGGGGTTAACAAGAGACAAGACAATATGCCCAGCAGCAACACAGGGAACCTTGAACTTGGATGAGGTCCTTGCAATGGCCTCTAAGGCTAGGGTCAGACTAACGCATTTTTCGCATCGTCCGTGAAAAAGTGCGTTCGAACTAATGGACGTATTTTTTCACGGAATACGCGACAGCGGTCATACGATGCGCATTTTCGTCCGTGATTTTGTACGGATCATCAATAAAACACTTTGTGTCTGGACGTTATGTTGGCCGGACATTAGCAGCGTCTGACGTCTCCTAATCACGCACACATGCCGCTAGTGGACGCAGCGCACTCTGTACGTCAGTACTAGCGGTTCTACATTCTTGCAAAAATGCGTTCGTTTGCCACTTGCGTTGCGCTGCCGCACTTTTGTGCGGCCGTTGTTCGTATGCTGCCCGGCATTGGACATCATTTGTTGCTAGCACGGCCGTGATTTAGTGCTGCTAAACGCACGTTAATACTGCGTTAGTCTGACCCTAGCCTAACACTGACAGATATAATATAATGCTTCTGGGATAAATAAAGAGAGACAAGAGAACAGGACACAAAGAACATAGAATAGAATTGTCAGGGAATACAAGAAGGTCTAAACCCCAGCGTAGTCTGTCAGCCATATCCCAGGGAACAAGAGCCAGTAGAGTAGGTCAGACAAGCAGAGGTCGGTAAACAGGATAGTAATAATACAGAGTTCCAGGAACAGACAAGAAAATGTCAAAACCAAGACAATATCATACACAGAGTAACATAGAACCTAAACAGCATCAGCAGAATCACAGGAAACAATGACACAGGAGCCAGGAGCTATTGCACTGTCTGCAATATTTATGGGAACACGGCAGGCCATGTGTCCTTAGACCAGAACAGCCACAAGGGAATCCAGGAGCGGCACAGGGCAGAATTGCTAGCGTAAATGGAGGAAGAGCTGGTCTGCATCACTCTCACCACGAGGGGGCATGGCTGGAAACGGTGGAAATGTGACAGCTGGGCCCCATGCTTCCAGATTTCAGATGGGATTCCATCAACTCCTGCTGCCTTGCCACTTTTCAGCTTCTTTATGGCCACAACAGTCGCTTCAAGAGTGGGGATCTTGTCCTACTCCATTTACTTTGGCTGTTGTGGGATGTGATGGAGTGCAGAGAAATGGACCAAGCAATTGGTGCTGAAGAGCGACTGGAAATCTTCTGACCACCAGTCTAGGATGGATGCCTCATCTGTGAGGAGCCTTTGACCATCTGTAGTTCGCAAAGGACTCTGTACACGGTGCAAAGGGCCATACACAGCTTTCAGGGCTTCATAAAACCCTCTGTAGCCACTCACATCTTCACAATGCTGTGTTTCCTTTGCAAGGTTTGTACACCACTCGTTTTGCAACTCATGAAGCTTGTCCTGGAGGCTTCTACATACAAGGTGAAAGGCTTGTAGAAGGTGCGCTTGGCGAGCAGATCTCTTTTTAATCAACAGTTATTAGATTACTTGATTGTTCTCATCAAACAAGTCTTTGTTCTTCTTTATGGAGAACCCTAAAACCTTTTCAGAGATAACCAGAATGGAAGATTTCAGACATTCCTAAAGTGCTTCTGTGGAGGGGTCAGTGTGACAGCTGGAGTCCTTGAGCCTCGACTGAAAGCTTGTCTGGAATTTGGCATTCATCTCGGCTGACTGGAGATTACCAACCAGAAACCTCTTCCTTCGAGCAACCCACCTCTTCAGTTTAGGTTTGAAATGGAGACCTAGCTTGCATCACACAAAAAGATAATTTGAATGACACTCTGCACTTGGCATCACACGAGTGAATATGACATCTCAAATGTCTCTCCGACGCACCAAAATGTAGTCTATAACTTTTGCTTACTCTGTCATTGAAGTCGCCAAGGATGATGATCTTGTCTTCCATAGGGGTGTTCTGTACAAGGATGCGCAAATCAGTGTAGAACCTGTCCTTTTCAGCTGGATCTGCTTGAAGAGTCGGGGCATAAATGCTGAACAGCGTGGCATGCTGCTGGTTATGGAGTAGCAGGCACATGGAAATTAGGGATGTGCATTTTGATTCGGCCCGATTTGTATTTTTCACGAATCGGGCTGATTCGTTGCCTCGGATTCAGCTGATTTAACAATTCGGATCAGATCCGAAAACGGCCGAAACGAAACGAATTCCGATCCAGAACGAAAATATTTTCGTAAGTTCGAATGGACAGGAAATGTGTAAGATCGCAAGTCATTTTTGTTGCATTCGTGATTTCGGTTCCATTTTGGACATCGTATTTTTCGGTTCCATTGCTGATTCCGTATTTTCTCATAACTATGCATTGCAAAACTTTATTTAATCATATTAAAAAACAGTATGAGAGGAACAAAAATGAACAAAAAGGCTTTAAAAAAAGCAAAACTAACCCAAATGGTCTGACTTTAAAAATAAAAACCATAACAAAAGGTTTTAAAACAAAAAAAAGTTCATCAAAATTATCTGAAACGAAAAAAAAAACCCAGAACAAATAAAATGATTTAAAAACAAATAATAAAAAAAAATTAAGGCAGCATATGAATCCGCACACTGCAGGGAAGCGCCTCTCTACAGTATAATTAATGCAGCATGTGAATCCACACACTGCTGGGAAGCGCCTCTCTGCAGTATAATTAATGCAGCATATGAATCAGCAAACTGCGGGGAAGTGCCTCCCTGCGGTATAATTAATGCAGCATATGAATCAGCAAACTGCGGGGAAGTGCCTCCCTGCGGTATAATTAATGCAGAATATAAATCCACACACTGCTGGGAAGCGCCTCTCTGCAGTATAATTAATGCAGAATATGAAACCACACACTGCTGGGAAGCACCTCTCTGCAGTATAATTAATGCAGCATAAGAATCCACACACTGCTGGGAAGCGCCTCTCTGCGGTATAATTAATGAAGCATATGAATAGGCACACTGCTGGGAAGCGCCTCTCTGCAGTATAATTAATGCAGCATATGAATCCACACACTGCTGGGAAGCGCCTCTCTCTGCAGTATAATTAATGAAGCATATGAATAAGCACACTGCGGGGAAGCTCCTCTCTGCGGTATATTTTAATGCAGCATATGAATCCACACACTGCGGGGAAGCTCCTCTCTGCGGTATAATTAATGCAGCATATGGATCCACACACTGCTGGGAAGCGCCTCTCTGTGGTATAATTAATGCAGCATATGAATCCACACACTGCTGGGAAGCACCTCTCTGCAGTATAATTAATGCAGCATATGAATCCACACACTGCGGGGAAGCGCCTCTCTGCAGTATAATTAATGCAGCATATGAATCCACACACTGCTGGGAAGCACCTCTCTGCAGTATAATTAATGCAGCATATGAATCCACAAACTGCTAGGAAGCGCCTCTCTGCGGTATAATTAATGCAGCATATGAATCCACACACTGCTGGGAAGCGCCTCTCTGCAGTATAATTAATGCAGCATATGAATCCACACACTGCTGGGAAGCACCTCTCTGCAGTATAATTAATGCAGCATATGAATACACACACTGCGGGGAAGCGCCTCTCTGCAGTATAATTAATGTAGCATATGAATCCACACACTGCTGGGAAGCACCTCTCTGCAGTATAATTAATGCAGCATATGAATCCACACACTGCTGGGAAGCACCTCTCTGCAGTATAATTAATGCAGCATATGAATCCACACACTGCTGCGAAGCGCCTCTCTGCGGTATAATTAATGCAGCATATAAATCCACACACTGCTGGGAAGCGCCTCTCTGCAGTATAATTAATGCAGCATATGAATCCACACACTGCTGGGAAGCGCCTCTCTGCAGTATAATTAATGCAGCATATGAATCCACACACTGCTGGGAAGCACCTCTCTGCAGTATAATTAATGCAGCATATGAATCCACACACTGCTGGGAAGCGCCTCTCTGCAGTATAATTAATGCAGCACGTGAATCCACACACTGCGGGGAAGCGCCTCCCTGCGATATAATAAATGCAGCATGTGAATCCACACACTGGGGGGGGAAGCGCCTCGGGGGGGGAAGCACCTCTCTGCGGTATAATTAATGCAGCATATGAATCCACACACTGCGGGGAAGCGCCTCCCTGCGGTATAATTAATGCAGCATATGAATCAGCAAACTGCGGGGAAGTGCCTCCCTGCGCTATAATTAATGCAGCATATGAATCCACACACTGCTGGGAAGCACCTCTCTGCAGTATAATTAATGAAGCATATGAATAAGCACACTGCTGGGAAGCGCCTCTCTGCAGTATAATTAATGCAGCATATGAATCCACACACTGCTGGGAAGCACCTCTCTGCGGTATAATTAATGCAGCATATGGATCCACACACTGCGGGGAAGCACCTCTCTGCATTATAATTAATGCAGCATATGAATAAGCACACTGCGGGGAAGCACCTCTCTGCATTATAATTAATGCAGCATATGAATAAGCACACTGCGGGGAAGCACCTCTAAGCGGTATAATTAATGCAGCATATGAATCCACACACTGCAGGGAAGCACCTCTCTGCATTATAATTAATGCAGCATATGAATAAGCACACTGCTGGGAAGCGCCTCTCTGCAGTATAATTAATGCAGCATATGAATCCACACACTGCGTGGAAGCGCCTCTCTGCGTTATAATTAATGCAGCATATGAATCCACACACTGCGGGGAAGCACCTCCCTGCATTATAATTAATGCAGCATATGAATAAGCACACTGCTGGGAAGCGCCTCTCTGCATTATTATTAATGCAGCATATGAATCCGCACACTGCTGGGAAACGCCTCTCTGCGTTATAGCTAATGCAGCATAAGGCTAGGGTCAGACGAGCGTGATTTCTACGGGCTGTACGTCCGTGCAGTACGGACATCGTCAGTACGGATGACGCAGTAGTGGTCACACAGTCCGTTTTTTCACTGAAGTTATTTTTTGACGGATGTAGGAGGGGAAAATAAATTACAATGAAAAAACATTCTGTCCGTCAAAAATGCTGGACGTATAAATGCAGTCCGTCTGACCTCGCTCCATCACTCACACACAAAGCTATGGAGACGTTGTGGACGTGGCGCACTCCGCACGTCCGTTCTAGCAGTATTACGTTCTTGCCTAACCTGCGTCCGTTTGCCGCGGCCGTTGTGCGTCCGCAGTTCAGTGCGGACGTACTTCATGTGTCAGGCTCCAATGGACTTACTTTCATGCTATCACGGACGTACTTTTAGGCGCAATCACGGACGTGAACACTACGCTCGTCTGACCCCAGCCTAAGAATCCACACACTGCCGGGAAGCGCCTCTCTCTGCGGTATAATTAATGCAGCATATGAATCCGCACACTGCGGGGAAGTGCCTCTCTGTGGTATAATTAATGCAGCATATGAATCCGCACACTGCTGGGAAGCGCCTCTCTGCGGTATTATTAATGCAGCATATTAAATCGCACACTGCTGGGAAGCGCCTCTCTGCGGTATATTTAATGCAGCATATGAATCCACACACTTCTGGAAAGCGCCTCTCTGCGTTATAATTAATGCAGCATATGAATCCACACACTGCTGGGAAGCACCTCTCTGCAGTATAATTAATGCAGCATATGAATCCACACACTGCTGGGAAGCGCCTCTCTGCGGTATAATTAATGCAGCATATGAATCCATACACTGCTGGGAAGCGCCTCTCTGCGGTATTATTAATGCAGCATATTAAATCGCACACTGCTGGGAAGCGCCTCTCTGCGGTATATTTAATGCAGCATATGAATCCACACACTTCTGGAAAGCGCCTCTCTGCGTTATAATTAATGCAGCATATGAATCCACACACTGCTGGGAAGCACCTCTCTGCAGTATAATAATGCAGCATATGAATCCACACACTGCAGGGAAGCACCTCTCTGCATTATAATTAATGCAGCATATGAATAAGCACACTGCTGGGAAGCGCCTCTCTGCAGTATAATAAATGCAGCATATGAATCCACACACTGCGTGGAAGCGCCTCTCTGCGTTATAATTAATGCAGCATATGAATCCACACACTGCGGGGAAGCACCTCCCTGCATTATAATTAATGCAGCATATGAATAAGCACACTGCTGGAAGCGCCTCTCTGCATTATTATTAATGCAGCATATGAATCCGCACACTGCTGGGAAACGCCTCTCTGCGTTATAGCTAATGCAGCATAAGGCTAGGGTCAGACGAGCGTGATTTCTACGGGCTGTACGTCCGTGCAGTACGGACATCGTCAGTACGGATGACGCAGTAGTGGTCACACAGTCCGTTTTTTCACTGAAGTTATTTTTTGACGGATGTAGGAGGGGAAAATAAATTACAATGAAAAAACATTCTGTCCGTCAAAAATGCTGGACGTATAAATGCAGTCCGTCTGACCTCGCTCCATCACTCACACACAAAGCTATGGAGACGTTGTGGACGTGGCGCACTCCGCACGTCCGTTCTAGCAGTATTACGTTCTTGCCTAACCTGCGTCCGTTTGCCGCGGCCGTTGTGCGTCCGCAGTTCAGTGCGGACGTACTTCATGTGTCAGGCTCCAATGGACTTACTTTCATGCTATCACGGACGTACTTTTAGGCGCAATCACGGACGTGAACACTACGCTCGTCTGACCCCAGCCTAAGAATCCACACACTGCCGGGAAGCGCCTCTCTCTGCGGTATAATTAATGCAGCATATGAATCCGCACACTGCGGGGAAGTGCCTCTCTGTGGTATAATTAATGCAGCATATGAATCCGCACACTGCTGGGAAGCGCCTCTCTGCGGTATTATTAATGCAGCATATTAAATCGCACACTGCTGGGAAGCGCCTCTCTGCGGTATATTTAATGCAGCATATGAATCCACACACTTCTGAAAGCGCCTCTCTGCGTTATAATTAATGCAGCATATGAATCCACACACTGCTGGGAAGCACCTCTCTGCAGTATAATTAATGCAGCATATGAATCCACACACTGCTGGGAAGCGCCTCTCTGCGGTATAATTAATGCAGCATATGAATCCATACACTGCTGGGAAGCGCCTCTCTGCGGTATTATTAATGCAGCATATTAAATCGCACACTGCTGGGAAGCGCCTCTCTGCGGTATATTTAATGCAGCATATGATCCACACACTTCTGGAAAGCGCCTCTCTGCGTTATAATTAATGCAGCATATGAATCCACACACTGCTGGGAAGCACCTCTCTGCAGTATAATTAATGCAGCATATGAATCCACACACTGCTGGGAAGCGCCTCTCTGCGGTATAATTAATGCAGCATATGAATCCACACACTGCTGGGAAGCGCCTCTCTGCGGTATAATTAATGCAGCATATGAATCCACACACTGCTGGGCAGCACCTCTTTGTGGTATAATTAATGCAGCATATGAATCCACACACTGCTGGGAAGCACCTCTCTGTGGTATAATTAATGCAGCATATGAATCCACACACTGCTGGGAAGCGCCTCTCTGCGGTATAATTAATGTATACGTCTGTGTTATACGTAAATGTATCCTGTCTGTATATTATAACTAGGGATGAGCTGTTCGGTTCGATCTGTTTGGAGTTCGATTCGAACCTCGCCCGTTCGTATGCTCGTGAACTCCGAACATTTCCGCATGTTCGCTTCATGTTCGCCGACAATGGACCACAATGCACTTTTCCACTGGCCTGAAGCTTGTAATTGGCTACAGCCTGCACCTGACCACAGTTTAGGTGCAAGACAGGTACAAGACTATGCCAATCACGGCTCAGAGTCCTGATTGGGCAAATTTTTCCCAATCATGGGCTCACAGAGCTAAGTCCCGCAACACACTACATAAGGCTTCACTCAGCCACAGCGCATTTTTTTTGAAAGGAGATTGTTGTGTTAGTGTGCGTTCTCACTGCCACCAGCAATTGTGGGGGTCTCACTTCTAGAAGATATCTGGGAATTGTTGCAATCTCACTGTCACCCATCAGGGGGTCTCACAGATTTGTAGCAGATATCTGGGATTTATAATCTGTGTCTTCTCACTGCCAGCTATCAGGGGGTCCCACATACTTCTAGCCAATTTCTGCGAATTGTGATTTGTGTCTTGTCACTGCCACCCATCAGGGGGTCTCACAGATTTATAGGAGGTTTCTGGGAATTTTAATCTGTGTCTTGTCACTGGCTGCTAGCTAGCAGGGTGTCTCACTGAGTTATACCAGAGTTCTGGAAATCTTTAATCTAGATAACACAGTTTAATCAGAGTTCTGCATATCTCCAATTTTTATAACAGAGTTGAATCAGAGTTCTGTATATTTTTAATCTATATATCACTCACCATGTCAGAAAGACCAAAATGGACAGGCAGACGCTCCCAGACACAGATAAGGGGGCAAGCAGCCTCTGTGTCGGGAGGCCGTGCCTCTGGTCGCCGTGGACGTGGTGCATCCTCTGCAGGGGCACGCTTGTCCTTTCTAACTGGTGCTGGCCGTCTTAAGCAGCAGCAACATACAGAAGATTTGGTGGATTGGCTAACCAGGCCATCCGAGTCCTCCGAGTCCTCTGCCAGCCAGGCTTGTAGTGGTTTAGTCTACCTCAGCTGCCAAAGCATCTAAGGCTAGGGTCAGACTGAGGCAGTGCGAACGCGCGTGCAGCCGCACTTAATCACGGCCGTGCTAGCAGCAGATGCCGGGCAATGACGGCCAATATACGAAGTACGGTCGCACAAAAGTGCGGCCGCGCAACGCAAGCGGCAAACAAACGCATTTTTGAGAGAACGTGAAACCACTAGTACTGACGTACAGAGTGCGCTGCGTCCGCTAGCGGCGTGTGTGCGTGATTGGGAGACGTCAGACGCTGCACACGTCCGGCCAACATAACGTCCAGACCCAAAAAGTGTTTTATTGATGATCCTACAAAATCACGGATGAAACTGCGCATCGTATGACCGCTATTGCATATTCCGTGAAAAAATACGTCCATTCGTTCGAACGCACTTTTTCACGGACAACGTGAAAAATGCGTTAGTCTGACCCTAGCCTAATGCAGCCTCCATGTCCACAGCTACTCCTGCCGTAGACTCACTATCACACACGGAGGAGTCAGCTGAATTTTTTGACATCAATGACAGTGACATGCTGCTTGAGGATGCGCAGCAACGTCAGTGCTCTTATTCAATCTCTGAGGTTGAGGAAGGGAGTATAATTAACCTACAGGAAGGGGGTGCCAGTGACACACAAATAACTGGCACTCATGTTCCCCCAGCAGCTGTAGCATATTGCGAGGTTGGCGCCAGTGACTAGGAGATAGGGGGTGATAAAGATGATGAGGTCACTGACTCCACCTGGGTGCCTGATCGAACAAAGGAGTCAAGTGAGGAGAAGGCACAACAAACACGAGGCACAACATCCTCTATAGAAACATAGAAAAATGTCGGCAGATAAGAACCTTTCGGCCCATCTAGTCTGCCCAATTACATGGATACTTTACCTGGATTTATCTTTTGTTTAGGATAGCCTTATGCCTATCCCATGCCTGCTTAAATTCAATTACTGTTTTGGCCTCTATCACTTCAACTGGAAGACTGTTCCATGTATCCACCACCCTCTCAGTAAAATAATGCTTCCTGATGTTACTTTTAAACCTTTGCCCCTCTAATCTAAGACTATGTCCTCTTGTTTTGCTATTTTGTTTCCTTTTAAATATACTCCCTTCCTCTACCTTGTGGATTCCCTTTACGTATTTAAATGTTTCTATCATATCTCCTCTGTCTCGTCTTTTTTCCATGCTGTACATGTTAAAATCATTAACCCTTTCCTGGTAACTTTTCTCCTTCAAGCCGTACACCATTTTAGTAGCCCTTCTCTGAACTCTCTCTAAGATGTCTATATCCTTCTGGAGATACGGTCTCCAGTACTGCACACAGTACTCCAAGTGAGGTCTCACCAGTGCTCTGTACAGTGGCATGAGCACTTCCCTTTTACTACTGCTCATACCTCTCCCTACACAACCAAGCATTCTGCTAGCATTTCCTGCTGCTCTATTACATTGACTACTTACCCTTAGATCCTCTGAAATAATGACCCCTAAATCCCTTTCCTCAGATGTTGAGGTTAGGACTGTATCAAATATTCTATATTCAGCCCTTGGGTTTTTACGTCCCAGGTGCATTATCTTGCACTTTTCCACATTAAAACTCAATTGCCACAACTCCGACCATTTTTTTAGTTTACCTAAATCATTTGTCATTTGGCTGATCTCTCCAGGAATGTCAACCCTGTTGCAAATCTTTGTGTCATCAGCAAAAAGACATACTTTTCCATTAATACCTTCTGCAATATCACTAATAAAAATATTAAAGAGAATGGGTCCAAGTACTAACCCCTGAGGTACCCCACTGGTAACAAGACCTTGCGCCGAATAAACTCCATTTACCACAACCCTCTGTTGTCTGTCACTCAGCCACTGCCTAATCTATTCAACAATATTGGAATCCAAGCTCAAAGATTGCAATTTATTGATAAGCCTTCTATGCGGAACAGTATCAAAAGCCTTACTGAAATCTAAATAAGCAATGTCTACTGCACCACCTGTGTCTATTATTTTTGTTACCCAATCAAAAAAATCAATAAGATTAGTTTGGCATGATCTCCCTGAGGTAAACCCATGTTGTTTCTGATCCTGTAATCTATGTGTTTTTAGATGTTCAACAATCCTTTCCTTTAACATGGTTTCCATTAATTTCCCCACTACTGATGTTAGACTAACTGGCCTATAGTTCCCCGATTCCTCCCTACTACCCTTCTTGTAAATGGGCACAACATTTGCTAATTTCCAGTCTTCTGGGACGACTCCTGTTAACAATGATTGGTTAAATAAATCTGTTAACGGTTTTGCTATTACATCACTGAGCTCTTTTAATAATTTAGGATGGATCCCATCAGGCCCCATTGACTTATTTGTCTTTACTTTAGACAGCTGCTTTAGAACCTCCTCCTCTGTAAACTCATATGTAAATGTCTCTTTAGTGTTCTCTCCTAACTGAGGTCCCTTTCCTTCCTTTTCTTCTGCAAAGACTGAACAATAATATTCATTGAGGCAGTCAGCGAGACTTTTATCCTCTTCTACATACCTTCCTTCCTTTGTTTTTAATCTAACTAATTCTTGTTTTACTTTTCTTTTCTCGTTTATGTATCTAAAAAATGTTTTGTCCCCCTTTTTTACTGACTGAGCTATTTTCTATCCTGCGTGTGCTTTGGAAGCTCTTATAAATTGCTTTGCCTCTTTCTGCCTAATCTTATAGGTTTGCCTATCTTCTTCACACTGAGTTTTTTTGATAATTATTGAATGCTATCTTCTTGTTCTTCACTATTTTGGCCACTTCTGCAGAGTACCACAGTGTTTTCTTCCCTTTTTTGTTTTTGCTAACAAGCCGAATGAAATTTCCTGTGGCCTTCAATAATGCTTCCTTTAAATAATCCCATTTCTCTTGGACTCCCTTTAAACTCCTCCAGTCTATGACCAACTGTAGCCAGTCCAAGGCATCAGAAGTCACAGCTGCTCAGGTGCAGAGCGCTGTTGTCTAAAAGAACATGTACAGGAAGTCTACTGTCTTGGAGTTCTTTAAGAAATGTGCAGCAGAACGCACCGTTGCTCTATGTCAGATGAGGATCAAGCTTTTGAAAGACATCCCACGCTTGGGTACCAGGTGCTTGAGGCGACATATGACCACCTGCCACGCATTGAATAGGTCCTTCTTCCTTCTCATCTGTCTCTAACCCCACTATATGTCCTGCCATTTCATTGCCTACAACCTCCACTGACAGGGATGATGCTACAGTAGTGGGTGTACCAGGTCCTTCCTCACAATGTGACAGCATCCCAGCAGCTGAAGATTTACGCAGTCAGATTACGCTGCCCCAGCTGCTGCAGCGTAAAAAAAATATAGTCACAACCATCTCCAAGCACAGCGTCTAAATGCCAGATTAGCAAAATTAATCGCATTACAGCTGCTGCCTTTCAAGCTGGTGGACTCTGCTTCCTTAAGTGAATTTGCTAAATGTGCTGTACCACAGTGGCAGGTTCCAAAATGCCATTTCTTTTCACGGAAGGCCATTCCAGCACTATATCAGCACGTGGAACACAATGTTATGGAGTCATTGGGAAAGGCAGTCAGCAGCAAGGTGCACATGACTTTAGACACGTGGTCCAGCAAGCATGGACAGGGCCATTACATTACCTTCATGGCACACTGGGTAACACTGATTGCAGCTGGGAGGGACCCAAGACGGGGCTCTGTGCTGGAACTTGTTCATTCACCACGCCTCCAGAAAGCTTCTTGTATGAAGTCTGTCTGCTCCACCACCACCACCTCTTCCTCCTCCTCCTCCTTCTCTGTCTCTGGCGAAGTGGCAGTTAAACCGACACGTGACAGGGGCTATGCAATGGCTCAAGCAAAAATATGCCATACTGTGCTTGAGCTGGTTTGTTTAGGGGACAGGAGCAACATCGGGCCAGAAATTCTGTCAGCTCTGCAGGGGCAGGTGCAGAGATAGTTAACACCACGCCAGCTTCAGCTGGGAATAGTCATCTGTGAAAGATAAATCCAGGTAAAGTATCCATGTAATTGGGCAGACTAGATGGGCCGAAAGATTCTTATCTGCCGACATTTTTCTATGTTTCTATGATAATGGCAGCAATCTTCTCTCCACCCTATGCCAGGGTATGTTGACGCATGTACCATGCCTGGCACACATCCTAAATCTAGTGGTACAGCGTTTCCTAACCAGGTACCCAGGACTGGCAGAGCTTCTCAGCCAGGCCAGAAAAGTCTTTTCTTCGGACAGTCATTCCCAGCAAGTGCTCGCCTGGCAGAAATATAAAGAGAATTCCACCTTCCCACAAACCGTCTGATCTGTGACATGCCCACCAGGTGGAACTCGACATTAGCAATGCTGCAGCATCTGCACAAGCAGCAGAGGGCCATCAAGGAGTACCTGTGTGAGTATGGCACAAAGACAGGTTCAGGTCAACTTATTTTTTTCCCCCCGCAGTGGCTGATGATCAAGGATGCAGGCACTGTACTCTCACCATTTGAGGAGGCAACGTGGATGGTGAGCAGGGACAGTGCATGCATCAGTGACACAATTCCTTTAGTGTTCCTGCTGGAGCGCACTCTGTGGGGAATTATAGATGTGGCACTAGAGGCAGTGCAGCAGGAGGAAGAGGAGGCCTTCCCTAACTCTCAAGCCCCCAGTCTTTCCGCAGACAGCATTCCTGTGGGTCCTCAGATCAGACAGGAGGATGAGGAGGAGGAATATTTAAGTAGTGGGGCATTGAAGGTGGGGATTCTTCAAAGGAGGGTTTTGTGTGCCCAGACGCCCAAGGACTAGTATGTGGCTGGGAGGAGGAAGTGCATGATGGGGTCATCCTTATTGACCAGGAAGACTCGGAAGCTAATGCGACCTCCAACCTACGCTGCATGGGCTCCCTTATCCTGAAAAGCCTGGTGAAGGACCCCAGGATTCGTGCTATCAAGGAGAGGGATCATTACTGGTTGGCAAGCCTGCTTGATCGACAATACAAGGGTAAAGTTGCAGAGCTCAACCTGACCGCACAAAGGGAGCACAGGATGAAACAACTTGAGGACGCTCTAAAGCGACACTTGTGTAACAACTTTCCAGGCACTGGTAGGTTACCAAGTGATGACACAGGTGCTTCTGAGGCTGCAGATGATCAGAGGAAGAGCGGTGAAGGCCGGGGCTGCTTGACTGATGCCTTTTTTAATTTTTTTAGTCCACGACCCCCAGGGACATCAAATGTAGGCACACATTGCCAGTGTCTTCACCATATGGTGCAGGACTACCTAGGGGCAAGGGCAGACCTGGATACCTTTACAGCAGATGATCAACTGGCTTACTGGGTGTTGAGAATGGATCACTGGCCAGAACTTAGTCAATATGCTATGCAGCCCTTTATCCAGTGTGCTTTCTGAAGTCCTTTTCAGTGCCGCTGGAGGTTTTGTCACAGACAAAAGAGTGCGTCTTTCCACCGACTCTGTAGACCGGCTGACATTTATAAAAATGAATCAGTTCTGGATCAGCAGCTATCAATCCCCTAATGCTGACGTAACTGAATAGATCGGGGATCTCTTCTGCATTTCCAAAACCTCCACCACTGCACTCTTCCACAATACCACAAAGAGGTTACGGTGTGAAGGCACTTGCTGCCACCAAAGGCACAATATTTGGGTGCACTGCCGCTGATGCCTATATTACCAGATTTATATAATTTTTTCAACCCTGCACTCTTCCACAATACCACAGAGGGGTTACTTACGGTGTGAAGACACTTGCTGCCACCAAAGGCACAATATTTGTGTGCACTGCCACTGACGCCTATGCCAGATTCATATCATTTTAATATTGGACTGCAGGGTACAACCCTGCACTCTTCCACAATACCACAGAAGGGTTACGGTGTGACGGCACTGTTGCTGACACTAAATGCCCAATTTTAAAGCACCTATTGTTACTTTCATCCAAAACCTGCATAAGTTTCACCATAATTTAGCCAAGAAAAATCACTAAACTTGTTCTGCCTGTCCTAAAATGTCTCCTCTTTTCATACAGACTGCCGCCCCAAGCAGTTGTTTATGAATAGATAAAATGAAAACCATTTACCGTCATTTGAAATGTCATTTTTTTGTTTTTAAATGTTTCTATACATCCTACAAATCTGCCACTTCACGGGCAGGTTATGGGGACCTCCTAGGCACATATTTGAAGGAATTTTTCATTTTTATTTTTAACCCTTATTTTATGGAAAACTCACTGTTCCTTTAAAAACATATTTTTTTAAACTTTTTGTCCTTGTTTCCTGTCCCCCAGGGAACTACCCGGACCCCCATACACCTTTTATGGCAAATATCTTGCACATATGCCCTCTTGGAGGACACTCTAAAAATCGAACTTTCGAGTCCCATTGACTTGCATTGAGTTTGGTTCGTGTTTAAACTCAAACTTTTGTAATTGTTCGAGTTCGAATGCAAACCGACAACGGGGGTGTTCGGCTCATCCCTAATTATAATTTAAAATGCAATAAAATTTAAATTTTCAATAATTTACAATAAGTAAAGTGTTTTTTTTTCACATTTTAACATGCGAGCGTTTATGGTTATATTTTCTATCAGGGTTATTCAGAGAGCGTGAAAAGCAGGAGAATGACTGGAGTATGAAAAATTCTAGGTCAAAATAGCCGATTTGGAAAGTGAGATGAACGGGAGAATTTTTCTGGTTTGACTATTTTGACCTAGAATTTTTCATTCTCCGGTCATTCTCCTGATTTTCACGCTCTCTGAATAACCCTGTATCAGTCGCGCTTGTTAAAAAAATTAGAAATAGGGACTCGTTACATTTTTTGGGGGGAATGACGTGATTTTTAGCAAATGCACCCCATAGAAAAAAATCATTAGTGCAGTGTAACCCGCCTACACCCTCACTGCCCGTTCGTATGGACTCTGCGTTGTGTTTTGTGGTGTTGCTCAGCATTAAGGATGAGACCGGCATCTGGATCGCTGGGAACATGCGATTTTAATCTGAATAAAACATATATAAAACACGGCAATGAGAATATCCTCTGTGACTCCAACCTCACATGCAGCTGCCTCGTGGTCTGAAGGAAAAAAGCCTGACCTGACAGGAGATGAGGTCATGCCTCATTAGCATAATGCATTAACTCCTCAACGGCTGCACAAAATTAAAACAAAAACAAACCAAAAGCTTTCTTTGGGTGAGACATTCACAATAATACAGGAGTTTCTCTAAAATAGGGGATATTAGGGGAATTAACACATACTGTGCTCTTAAAGAGATACACACATATTTACATTAGTTACAGCAGCATCATTGTTTACATTATAATTGAAATGTGAACAATATTGCTGCATTAGCAAAACAAAACAAAAAAAACCTTTTTTTTAAAAATGTATTTATTTTTTAATAATTTCTATTTAATATTTTATATTCAAAATTTTTCCTTAACATTTAACATGGTCATGTTTGACATGGTTGGAACGGCCATGCTCTGGCCGATCCAATGAAACCCTAGCTGCCATGGATCGGGAGATAGGGGTTTCATTGTATAGACTTTGGATAGATTTCATATAGACTTTTGATAGATTTCAACTATCCCGAAGTAAAAAAAATAAATGGTCGAAGTATATCAAAAGTCCCGATGTTTCAAATCGGGAGCTCGGATAGAGTAAGTTCTAGAGTTAAATTAACACCTAGTTGCCACCAATGGTGGAGATAGGGGGTTCCAATGAACCCCCTATCTCCCAATCCGTGGCAGCTAGGGGTTAATGTTTGGTATCGTTGGATCGGCCAGAGCATGTTAAAAGTTAAGAAAAAATATATTAAAAAAAAATTAATAAAAAAATATTAATAAATAAATTTTAACCCTTTTGCTGCTGAGGCTTTTCCCGCCCCTATGCTGAGGTCATTTTTACCTGTTTTGCGCATCATGTTTAAACGTGTTTTGAAGGCTTATTTTAGTATATGACCCAGACATATTATATATCGTTCTTTCCGTCAGACTCAGTAGATTCATAATATGTCATTATTATATGTATACGTTATGTCATGTCTGTATATTATAACAAAAAATGCAATAAAATATGTATTTTCAATAATTTACAATGTGTAAAGTGTTTTTTTCCACATTTTAACATGCGAGCAATTGCGGTTATATTTTGTATGGGGTGCGCTTGTTAAAAAAATTAGAAATAGGGACTCGTTACATTTTTTGGGGGGAATGACGTGATTTTTAGCAAATGCACCCCATAGAAAAAAATCATTAGTGCAGTGTAACCCGCCTACACCCTCACTGCCCGTTCGTATGGACTCTGCGTTGTGTTTTGTGGTGTTGCTCAGCATTAAGGATGAGACCGGCATCTGGATCGCTGGAACATGCGATTTTAATCTGAATAAAACATATATAAAACACGGCAATGAGAATATCCTCTGTGACTCCAACCTCACATGCAGCTGCCTCGTGGTCTGAAGGAAAAAAGCCTGACCTGACAGGAGATGAGGTCATGCCTCATTAGCATAATGCATTAACTCCTCAACGGCTGCACAAAATTAAAACAAAAACAAACCAAAAGCTTTCTTTGGGTGAGACATTCACAATAATACAGGAGTTTCTCTAAAATAGGGGATATTAGGGGAATTAACACATACTGTGCTCTTAAAGAGATACACACATATTTACATTAGTTACAGCAGCATCATTGTTCACATTATAATTGAAATGTGAACAATATTGCTGCATTAGCAAAACAAAACAAAAAAAACCTTTTTTTTAAAAATGTATTTATTTTTTAATAATTTCTATTTAATATTTTATATTCAAAATTTTTCCTTAACATTTAACATGGTCATGTTTGACATGGTTGGAACGGCCATGCTCTGGCCGATCCAATGAAACCCTAGCTGCCATGGATCGGGAGATAGGGGTTTCATTGTATAGACTTTGGATAGATTTCATATAGACTTTTGATAGATTTCAACTATCCCGAAGTAAAAAAAATAAATGGTCGAAGTATATCAAAAGTCCGATGTTTCAAATCGGGAGCTCGGATAGAGTAAGTTCTAGAGTTAAATTAACACCTAGTTGCCACCAATGGTGGAGATAGGGGGTTCCAATGAACCCCCTATCTCCCAATCCGTGGCAGCTAGGGGTTAATGTTTGGTATCGTTGGATCGGCCAGAGCATGTTAAAAGTTAAGAAAAAATATATTAAAAAAAAATTAATAAAAAAATATTAATAAATAAATTTTAACCCTTTTGCTGCTGAGGCTTTTCCCGCCCCTATGCTGAGGTCATTTTTACCTGTTTTGCGCATCATGTTTAAACGTGTTTTGAAGGCTTATTTTAGTATATGACCCAGACATATTATATATCGTTCTTTCCGTCAGACTCAGTAGATTCATAATATGTCATTATTATATTGTATACGTTATGTCATGTCTGTATATTATAACAAAAAATGCAATAAAATATGTATTTTCAATAATTTACAATGTGTAAAGTGTTTTTTTCCACATTTTAACATGCGAGCAATTGCGGTTATATTTTGTATGGGGTGCGCTTGTTAAAAAAATTAGAGATGGGGTCTCGTTACATTTTTTTTTGGGGAAAATGACACTATTTTTAACAAACGCACCGCATACAAAAATCGTTAGTGCAGCATCATTGTTCACATTATAATTGAAATGGGAACAATATTGCTGCATTAACAAACCAAAAAAAAAAAAAAAAAGTGTTTATTTTTTTTTTTTTTAATTTTAATTTTTTTTTTTTTTTTTTTTTTTTTCATTTTTTTTTTTTTTTTAGGTTGTGCCCTTTAGGCTGTGCCCTTCCAAATGATGCCTGGGTTAACCCCCTGTGCGCCGCCGATCGGGAGGGAGAGAGGTCCGAAGGACCTCCCCCCTCCCTTTCAGGCGCCTCCTAAGCACATGCGGGGGGGGGCGCCTGAATTAGGTGTCATCGCGCCCCCGCGATGACACCTAATTCTGGCGGCTGCTGGTCCGGATGCCGGGCTGACATCCAGGATGTCAGCCCGCACCGGAGGGGCCAGCGATCGGCCGGAACCCGGCCGAACGCTGACCCCGATGGGAGGACGCGCTCAGCGCGTCCTCCGCATACCAGCGGGACTGCTGAGGACGCGCTCAGCGCATCCTCAGCAGCGAAGTGGTTAAAAAAAAGGGTTTTCTTTGTTTTGCTAATGCAGCAATATTGTTCCCTTTTCAATTATAATGTGAACAATGATGCTGCACTAACGATTTTTGTATGGGTTGTGTTTGTTAAAAATCGTGTAATTCTCCCTCAAAAAAAATGTATGTACCAAATCCCCCATTTCTAATTTTTTTAACAAGCGCAACTCATACAAAATTGCAAAATATAACCATAAACGCGCGCATGTTAAAATGTGAAAAAATACCACTTTACACCTTGTAAATTATTGAAAATTCTATATTTTCTTCATATATATCATCATGTATATCATCTTCATTTTATATTATGATATACAGACAGGATATATTTACGTATAACACAGACGTATACATTAATTATTCCGCAAAGAGGCGCTTCCCAGTAGTGTGTGGATTCATATGCTGCATTAATTACACTGCAGAGAGGCGCTTCCCAGCAGTGTGTGGATTCATATGCTGCATTAATTATACTGCAGAGAGGCGCTTCCCAGCAGTGTGTGGATTCATATGCTGCATTAATTATACCGCAGAGAGACGCTTCCCAGCAGTGTGTGGATTCATATGCTGCATTAATTATACTGCAGAGAGGCGCTTCCCAGCAGTGTGTGGATTCTTATGCTGCATTAATTATACTGCAGAGAGGCGCTTCCCAGCAGTGTGTGGATTCATATGCTGCATTAATTATACTGCAGAGAGGCGCTTCCCAGCAGTGTGTGGATTCATATGCTCCATTAATTATACTGCAGAGAGGCGCTTCCCAGCAGTGTGAGGATTCATATGCTGCATTAATTATACTGCAGAGAGGCGCTTCCCAGCAGTGTGTGGATTCATATGCTGTATTAATTATACTGCAGAGAGGCGCTTCCCAGCAGTGTGTGGATTCATATGCTGCATTAATTATACTGCAGAGAGGCGCTTCCCAGCAGTGTGTGGATTCATATGCTGCATTAATTATACTGCAGAGAGGCGCTTCCCAGCAGTGTGTGGATTCATATGCTGCATTAATTTTACTGCAGAGAGACGCTTCCCAGCAGTTTGTGGATTCATATGCTGCATTAATTATACTGCAGAGAGGCGCTCCCAGCAGTGTGTGGATTCATATGCTGCATTAATTATACTGCAGAGAGGTGCTTCCCAACAGTGTGTGGATTCATATGCTGCATTAATTATACTGCAGAGAGGCGCTTCCCAGCAGTGTGTGGATTCATATGCTGCATTAATTATGCTGCAGAGAGGCGCTTCCCAGCAGTGTATGGATTCATATGCTGCATTAATTATACTGCAGAGAGGCGCTTCCCAGCAGTGTGTGGATTCATATGCTGCATTAATTATACTGCAGAGAGGCGCTTCCCAGCAGTGTGAGGATTCATATGCTGCATTAATTATACTGCAGAGAGGTGCTTCCCCGCAGGGTGTGAATTCATATGCTGCATTAATTATACTGCAGAGAGGCGCTTCCCAGCAGTGTGTGGATTCATATGCTGCATTAATTATACTGCAGAGAGGCGCTTCCCAGCAGTGTGTGGATTCATATGCTGCATTAATTATACTGCAGAGAGGTGCTTCCCAACAGTGTGTGGATTCATATGCTCCATTAATTATACCGCAGAGAGGCGCTTCCCAGCAGTGTGAGGATTCATATGCTGCATTAATTATACTGCAGAGAGGCGCTTCCCAGCAGTGTGTGGATTCATATGCTGCATTAATTATACTGCAGAGAGGCGCTTCCCAGCAGTGTGAGGATTCATATGCTGCATTAATTATACTGCAGAGAGGTGCTTCCCCGCAGGGTGTGAATTCATATGCTGCATTAATTATACTGCAGAGAGGCGCTTCCCAGCAGTGTGTGGATTAATATGTTGCATTAATTATACTGCAGAGAGGCGCTTCCCAGCAGTGTGTGGATTCATATGCTGCATTAATTATACTGCAGAGAGGTGCTTCCCAACAGTGTGTGGATTCATATGCTCCATTAATTATACCGCAGAGAGGCGCTTCCCAGCAGTGTGAGGATTCATATGCTGCATTAATTATACTGCAGAGAGGCGCTTCCCAGCAGTGTGTGGATTCATATGCTGCATTAATTATACTGCAGAGGAGCTTCCCAGCAGTGTGTGGATTCATATGCTGCATTAATTATACCGCAGAGAGGCGCTTCCCAGCAGTATGTGGATTCATATGCTGCATTAATTATACCGCAGAGAGGCTTTTCCCAGCAGTGTATGGATTCATATGCTGCATTAATTATACTGCAGAGAGACGCTTCCCAGCAGTTTGTGGATTTATATGCTGCATTAATTATACCGCAGAGAGGCGCTTCCCAGCAGTGTGTGGATTCATATGCTGCATTAATTATACTGCAGAGAGGCGCTTCCCAGCAGTGTATGGATTCATATGCTGCATTAATTATACTGCAGAGAGACGCTTCCCAGCAGTTTGTGGATTCATATGCTGCATTAATTATACTGCAGAGAGGTGCTTCCCAGCAGTGTGTGGATTCATATGCTGTATTAATTATACTGCAGAGAGGGGCTTCCCAGCAGTGTGTGGATTCATATGCTGCATTAATTATACCACAGAGAGGTGCTTCCCAGCAGTGTGTGGATTCATATGCTGCATTAATTATACTGCAGAGAGGCGCTTCCCAGCAGTGTGTGTATTCATATGCTGCATTAATTATACTGCAGAGAGGTGCTTCCCAACAGTGTGTGGATTCATATGCTGCATTAATTATACTGCAGAGAGGCGCTTCCCAGCAGTGTGTGGATTCATATGCTGCATTAATTATGCTGCAGAGAGGCGCTTCCCAGCAGTGTATGGATTCATATGCTGCATTAATTATACTGCAGAGAGGCGCTTCCCAGCAGTGTGTGGATTCATATGCTGCATTAATTATACTGCAGAGAGGCGCTTCCCAGCAGTGTGTGGATTCATATGCTGCATTAAAACTTTGTTTTGGCTCATTTTGTTCTGGTTTTTTTTTTCAGATCATTAAGTTCCTTTTTTTTCATTTCGGATCCTTTCGGATCGATTCCTTTTTGAATCGGATCATTTAGAATTGGATCACGATTTGTTATTTCGGATCGATTCGAAATTTTGGACGGACGATTTTCATTTTGGAAATGCATCCGAAATAACAAAATTGAACATCTCGGACGAAAACAAAGTTTAGGCGAAATGAAATGCACATGCCTAAACACAGATACTGAATGAAACTGTCTGCAATTAAGATATAAGGTCCTATGAATAATAATAAAAAGGTCTGTTCTAGAAAAAAATAACGCTATTTAAAAAGAATTGATTTAATAACCAAACAAAAACTTTTTCTCAAATTCTTTTTAAATCATGTTATTTTTTTCTGCCTCTCTGCAGTGCCCAAAAAAATTAAATAAATAAAGAGACTTTTGCTGCAAATCAAAAAATTTCACGGATTAATAGATATTGATTAAAAAATGGGAATATTTTTAACGCTGAAAATTATGGGAAGTTTCCCAGGAGTGTGGACCTGTCCTGCTTCTGCAGCATTCAAGTTTGTCTAAAGACCACCTTCTCCATTCCCTCAGCAGCCACCAAGGAGAAGAAATCCAGAGGAAAATGGGCAAAAGGAGCCAGCAGCTTGACTAAATATCCAGGTGATAATTCCTCAGTTCCAGGATCTGCCTCTTCTGTTTCCTCATCCTCCTCTTCTTCTGGCAGCCTGGGATCAGAGGGCATCGGTGGGTCCCTGTGGAGCACCTCTGGGCGCAGGACTGGCAGCTTGTACTGCAGGGTGGGCATAGGCTTCCATCTCCAGATTCACCCGGATGGCAGAGTCAATGGATCGCACGAAGCTAATCGATTAAAAAGAAGGACTTTAAAATACTGATAATCAACTAAGACTGGACTGAGGTGCCTCGGTGAAAGGTTTTTATTGGGAATAATGGTATTTTGGAAATATTTGCCGTCTCCCAGGGGATTGTTGGAATAAGAGGAGTATTCAGCAACGCATTTTTAGCCATGTCAAAAAAAGGAAAACTTCATGCAACTGACAGAACTCTGCCTTAACTCATTGAGTTTTGTAGATTTCTACAAGCTATTACAAGTTACGACCTGTGAACACCCAGGACCCCAAAGGAATGCCAAGGCCTGAGATAAGTGAGTTGTTGAGAACCATTGGCACCTAAATATTGGAGAACCTGTGGATGACCCAGGATCCTGAAAGGACACCAAGGCTGTGAGACGGGTCTACCCCTGAGAGCTACTGGGTGAGCCACGTAAACACCCACAGGCGAGGTGATCGAGCCTAACGAGGCTCTGGAAAGTGTGAGTGGATCCATCTCCCCCCCTTCATTTTCTCATTTTTTAATGACTGGACTTCACTATTATACTCTTTTTTCCTTTTTAGGAACATTTTGACGAACTTCGAGTCATCTAACCCAGCTATCTATATTGTATGTTATCTCCTCTTACAATCATTGTATGTTCATTTCGTTTTAGTATTGGACACGCCGAACACCGACTTTTCCTCTTTTTTTGTTTATTTGGTGCGGATTGGGACCGCACTTGTGGTGCTTTGGGCGACGGGGTTATATTTCGTATTTTTCATTTTTGCTCTAAGTGTTCGTTCTCCACATTTTTTTGTTGTAAATTATGGGATTCGCCTAATTAAACCTGCTGAATAAAACCACCAAACATCACGGCATTTCACTGACATTTCACTGCTGTTCGGTGTTCTCTGAATAGGTCAACCATTGCTTCTCTATGGGGATTTCACTGCTGCGAACAGCACTGTATTTCGCAGGCAATTCGCCAAAATTTGGCGAACTGCCAGGCTTTTGAATACCCAAATGGCCACGACAATGCCCCGTATGGGGAAATTCACTGTTCGGTGCAATTTTCGGGGCCAGACCGGCTCTTTCTGAATAACCCCTTATTAGTAAAAGCTGAGATATGAAAGCTGCAAATGTGTGAGTGTTTCATTATGTAACTAATACGCAGATATCTCAGTATTTACCTCTTTATCATATTTATGCTTTTCTGGTTCCGGTTCACGATATCTCATGTGTAAGTGCATGGTGTGTAATGCGTGAGCCATGGCATACACCGCGTGGTAATAAGTGATGGACACATCATCTCTGTAATCCAGTGCATCCGTCAGATGTTCTTTTCCAGTGCAATTAACTGGATCCAGACCGTAAATATGTTGAAATAAATTAAACTTGCTGCTTTTTGCATAACATTCAAATGTTATGATAAATATATCCTCCAGTAACGGATCGTCTGGTCGGGTGGATCTGCTGACGTTATTATAATAGTCTCTCATGCCGGGAATGGTGAATGTACTTGGAAGAAAACATAAACGGTTATTGAATATTTCCTTAACAGAGCGAGTGTTATATATTACTGACCATGATGAAGTCAGGATTATGGTGACATTTTGTAACAATGATTTACAGTTTGTAAAAAACACCAAACACTTTACAGAAAAAGTCCCAGAAAGGATCACAACCTGAGAGGTCGATTTCTGAATCGTAGTGAAATGTTTCTGATTTATATCCTCTGTGTCACCTATAGTAACAATATACTCGATGCAGATCCCATGACCGGTGATCACATGACTCAGCTCCCGGACATCCCTCTCTCCACTTTCATCACGTGATCTGATTATTCCGACCCAATTCCAATCAAAATGCTTCAACAGCTTCACAACAGCCACAAACACAAGCCGGTCACCTGACACTGTCCGGAAAAAGTTTGGATAAACTGCTCTGTCACTTAGTTCGGAGTTGGTTGATCCAGACGTGATCTGAAAATCAAAACAGAAGAAATAGTTTATTATCAAACTAGGTGTTAAGCCTGCCCGGAGGGCAGCCTATAGTTGAGGATCTGGCTGCTCTCGGTGTGCCCTGGGATCTGGCTGCTCTGCACTCCATTGGGGGGGGGCTGCAAGGCCATTGAGGGTGCAGAAGTTGGTATTGGGGGTTGCGGGGGCAGTTGGGATGCAGAAGGTGGCAATGGGGGGGTTGTGGGCGTGTAAAAGGTGGTATTGGGAGGTTGGGGGGCAGTGGGGGCACAGTGTAGTATTGGAGGTTGCGGGAGTTCAGAAAGTGATATTGGGAGGTTGCGGGGCAATTGGGATGCAGAAGGTGGTATTGGGGGTTTCGAGGGCAGTGGAGGCATGGAAGGTGGTATTGGGGGGCTGCAGGGGCAGTGGGGGTGCAGAAGGTGGTATCGGAGGCAGTAGGGGCACAGAAGGTGGTATCAGGTGTTGCAGGGACAGTGGGGGTGCAGAAGGTGATATGGGGGTTGTGGGACAGTGGGAGGAGCAGAAGGTGCTAACGGGGCAGTGGGGGTGCAGAAGGTGATGTGTGTGTGAGGAGGTGTTGCAGGAGGTGTGTATGGGGGGTTTGCAGGTGGTGTGTGTGAGGAGGTGTTGCAGGAGGTGTGTATGGGGGGTTTGCAGGTGGTGCGTGTGCGGTGGGGTTGCAGGAGGTACATGTGCGTGTGGGTTGCAGGGTGTGCGTGGGATTGCAGGAGGTGATGGTGTGTGGGGGGTTGTAGGAGGTGCGTGTGTGGGGGGGTTGCAGGAGGTGTGTGGGGGGGTTGCAGGAGGTGTGTGTGGGGTTGCAGGAGGTGCATGTGTGGGGGGTTCCAGGAGGTGTGTGTGGGGGTTTGCAGGAGGTGTGTGTGGGGGGTTGCAGGAAGTGCGTGTGGGTGGGGGTTGCAGGAAGTGTGGATGGGGGTTGCAGGAAGTGCATGTGGGGGGGTTGCAGGAGGTGCGTGTATGTGGGGGTTACAGGAGGTGCGTGTGTGTGTGTGAGGGGTTGCATGTGCATGTGTGGGGGCAGGAGGTGCGTGTGGGGGGGTTGCAGGAGGTGCATGGGGGGTTGCAAGAGGTGCGTGGGGGGTTGCAGGAGGTGCATGTGTGTGGGGGTTGCAGAAGGTGTGTGTGTGGGGGTTGCAGGAGGTGCGTGTGTGGGGGGGTTGCAGGAGGTGGTGTGGGGAGGTTTTCAGGAGGTGTGGGGTTTGCAGGAGGTGGTGTGGGGAGGTTTGCAGGAGGTGGTGGGTTTGCAGGAGGTGTGTGAGGAGGTGGTGGGGAGGTTTGCATGTGGTGGTGTGTGGTTTGCAGGAAGTGGTGAGGAGGTTTGCAGGAGGTGGTGGGGAGGTTTGCAGGAGTTGATGGGGAGGTTTGCAGGAGTTGGTGGGGAGGTTTGCAGGAGGTGGTGTGGGGGTTTGCAGGAGGGGGTGTGGCTTTGCAGGAGGTTGTGCGTGGGGGGTTTGCAGGAGATGTGTGGGTTTGCAGGATATGACGTGGGGAGGTTTGCAGGATATGGCGTGGTGGTGGTTGCAGGAGGTGGTTTGTGGGGAGGTTTGCATGATGTGGTGTGGGGAGGTTTGCAGCAGGTGGTGTGGCGGGTTTGCAGGAGGTGGTGCGGGGAGATTTGCAGGAGGTGCTGTGTGTAGGGGTTTGCAGGAGGTGGTGTGGGGAGGGGTTTGCAGGAGGTGGTGGGTTTGCAGGAGGTGTGTGAGGAGGTGGTGGAGGTTTTCAGGTGGTGATGTGGGTAGGTTTTTAGGAGGTGGTGGGGAGGTTTGCAGGAGGTGGTGGGGAGGTTTGCAGGAGGTGGTGTGGGTTTGCAGGATATGGTGTGGGGAGGTTTGCAGGATATGGCGTGGTGGTGGTTGCAGGAGGTGGTTTGTGGGGAGGTTTGCATGAGGTGGTATGGGGAGGTTTGCAGCAGGTGGTGTGGCGGGTTTGCAGCAGGTGGTGTGGCGGGTTTGCAGGAGGTGCTGTGTGTAGGGGTTTGCAGGAGGTGGTGTGGGGAGGTTTGCAGGAGGTGGTGGGGGTAGGTTTGCAGGAGGTGGTGTGGGGAGGATTGTAGGAGGTAGTGTGGGGAGGATTGTAGGAGGTGGTGTTGGGGGGTTTTCAGGAGGTGGTGTAGGGAGGTTTGCAGGAGGTGGTGTGGGGAGGTTTGCAGGAGGTGGTGTGGGGAGGATTGCAGGAGGTGGTGGTGTGAGGTTTGCAGGAGGTGGTGTGGGGGGTTTGCAGGAGATGGTGTGTGGGGGTTTGCAGGAGATGGTGGGGGTTTTACAGGAGGTGGTGTGTGGAGGGGTTGCAGGAGATGGAGTGTGTGTGTGTTTGCAGGGGGTGGGAGCTGTGCGCAGTGAGGAGAGAGACTCACATGGAGAGGGACACGGAGAGGAGGAAGTTCTGAGTCAGAGGGAGGAGTTGGCTGCACACGCTGCATCTATTGGCTGTGGGCCGGCCCTTTCGCTCTGAGCTTCCTCCTCACACATTCTTCCCACCAACGGACAGGATTTCCTCCCCTCGCGCAGGCCGGCCGGCAGATTCCTCTTCAGACATGCGCAATGTGCAAGTAAGTTGACGGCGACGGACTTTAAAACGGTTTTATTATATAGATAAATGGCAAACACATTGCAAAAACACATGAAAAATGTTACTGCATGCATAACTCTAAACCTTAACCCTAACCGTAACCCTCTGCCCTGAACCCCTTAACCTATACCTAGCTGTAACCTTAATCCTTACATTTAAACTCTAACCATGACTTCAATGTTTGTCCCTGAACCTAATCATAATATATAGCATGAATCCCTAACCTGAAAATAAAACGTATTCCTAACCCTAACCCATAACCTTAACCCCTTCACAAGTGATCCATTTCACCCCTGCAAATTGAGTTTATTTTCATCTATTTGCTCATCCCATTTAAATGCTTTGTGAAGTCATGCTTTATTAAAAAAGTCAACAGGAGAATTTGTTGCGTGCACAATCCCACTACTCCGACCGACCTTCTGCTTTTACCAGAGAAACTTCAGAAATGTCCCCCAAGAGGCTTGTTTAGAGCAGGAGATCCCTGGATAATCTCAGCACCGGATACTTTGTATTAGCTGATGGAATACTCGCAGCAAAGAATCTGTACCTCCCGTGTTTATAAATAGCTCCCTTGTATACAGTGAATGGAGCTGCTGAGCAGCTGCACTGTGCAGGAAGAGATGTCCCCTAGCAAGTGGACACAGCAGTGAGTAACCCATGTCTGCGCGATCCCTCACCTCCAGTGAAGACCCGGAGTGTCAAAATGGGCGGCCGAAGTGGCGGAAATTGCAAGGGCCGGTCATGGATACCAGTGTCCGTGAACGGACACCTTGCCGATCCTTGCTGGCCGCATGTGTATGGGCGTGGTATGTGGCAAAAACATGCTGCCCCATGGAATCTGCCACTTGGAGCCATTGCTCCAAACGGCAACATGGTAGGGCCGGCTCTGATTATTAGTATTACTTCATTACTATATATATACTTATACTTACCTTCCTTCTGGATTCCTGCAGATGATGACTGATGATGTATTGTGCATTGTATGTGTTGTACAGTGGCAAGAAAAAGTATGTGAACCCTTTGGGATTACGTGGAGTTTTGCATGAATTGGTAATAAAATGTGCTCTGATCTTCATCTAAGTCACAACAATTTGAAAAACACAGTCTGCTTAAAATAATACAACACAAACATTATATGTTTTCATGTTTTTATTGAACATAACATGGAAACATTCACAGTGCAGGGTGGAAAAAGTATGTGAACCCCTAGCCTAATGACTTCTCCACTGTATACTATTGTAAATTAATATTATATATATTATACGTACCTCGATCTTCTTCTGGCTACTGATCATATATGACGATGTGTAGTTGTGTGACTTGTGTTGTGTGTTAGTTCTAATAACCATAAAAAAGTGTAAAATTTGAAGTGAACTGAAGTAAAATAGTATTATTGTGTTGTGTTCTAATGTTAGATGAGCCAGAATCAGGAATACAGAGTATAGAATAGTCTAATGGAATAGCCGGGTTGATATCAGTGCAGAAGCGTAGTACAAGAAAATAGTCTAAGGCAACGGCTTCCAGCCTCTCCAGTGTGCTTGAAGGCAGCATGTCTGATGCTGCTCGCTGACCAACACCTGGTTAAAATAGAGACAGGCAGGGAGGTGGCTGCATGAGGTGCGGCTTGAGAGGGGGGCGCTGTCTGGTGAAGGTCTTTAAAAACCCACAGTTCCTTCTAAGCAGTGCCAGATCGTGGTTATCCTTACCTGAGCTCCTTGTACCTGAATTCTCTCGTGATTTAACCTGTTATTGACCTCTGCCTGTTTACTGACTATTCTGCCTTCCGTTGCCCTAGACTATTTTCTTGTACTACGCTTCTGCACTGATATCAACCCGGCTATTCCATTTGACTATTCTATACTCTGTATTCCTGATTCTGGCTCATCTGACTACCCCAGTGTTGCTAACCTGGTTTCGTATTACGACATTGTCTTTGATTAACCCTTTCTGTCTAGCTAGTATACCTGGCCAAGTCTAAGGACCAGACAGTTAGGGATCCTTCTACGGCTACTCTGTTGGTAGCTTTTGGGCTCTGTGGAGTGTTGGGCTTTAAGGACTGCGTGGTGGGATCCGGGAACCGTGACAATTACAAATAGCAATGGTGCGGTCTGCTGCACGTTTCTTAAAGAACTCCCAGACAGCAGAGTTCCTGCATGTGTTCTTTGAGACAACAGCACTCTGCACCTGAGCAGCTTTGACATCTGATGCTTTGGACTGGCTAGTGCTACGGTTGGTCATAGAGGACGCTGTGCCTCGTGTTTGTTGTGCCTCCTCCTCCTCACTTGACTCCTCTATTCGATCAGGCACCCAGGTGGAGTCAGTGACCTCATCATCATTGTCATGACCTCCTATCTCCTCGTCACTGGAGCCAACTTGGCAGTATGCTGCAGCTGCAACATGAGTGCCAGTTATTTGTGTGTCATCACTGGCACCCCCTTCCTCTACATTGATTATACTCCCTTCCTCAACCTCAGAGATTGAATCAGAGCACTGGAGTTGCTGTGCATCCTCAAGCAGCATGTCACTGTCATTGTAGTCAAACAATTCAGCTGACTCCTCCGTGTGTGATAGCGAGGATACGGCAGGAGTAGCTGTGGACATGGAGGCTGCATTAGATGCTTTGGCAGCTGAGGTGAACTGTAAAGCACTACAAGCCTTGATGGCAGAGGACTCAGAGGATGAGGATGGCCTGGTTAGCCAATCCACCAAATCCTTTGTATGTTGCTGCTGCGTAAGATGGCCAGCACCAGTTAGAAAGGACAAGCGTGCCCCTGCACCACGTCCATGACGACCAGAGGCACAGCCTCCCAACACAGAGGCTTCTTGCCCTCTTATCTGTGTCTGGTAGCGTCTGCCTGTCCTTTTTGTTCATTCAGACACGGTGAGTGATATATAGATTAAAGATATACAGAACTCTGATTCAACTCTGTTATAAAAATTGGAGATATGCAGAACTCTAATTCAACTCTGGTATAAAGATTAAAGATTTCCAGAACTCTGGTATAACTCAGTGAGACACCCTGATAGCTGGCAGCCAGTGACAAGACACAGATTAAAATTCCCAGAAACCTCCTATAAATCAGTGAGACCCCCTGATGGGTGGCAGTGACAAGACACAAATTACAATTCACAGAAACCACCCATAAGTCAGTGTGACCCCCTGATAGCTGGCAACAGTGACAAGACACAGATTACAATTCACAGAAATCTGCTAGAAGTATGTGGGACCCCCCCAATAGCTGGCAGTTAGAAGACACAGATTACAATTCCCAGAAACCTCCTATAAGTCATTGAGATCCCCTGAAGGGTGGCAGTGAGAACACACAGATTGCAACAATTCCCAGATATTTTGTAGAAATGAGACACCAAAATAGTTGGTGGCAGTGAGAACACAAAGATTAGAACAATTCCCAGATATTTTGTATAAAGGAGACCGCCACAATTGCTGCTGGCAGTGAGAACACAAAGATTACAACAATTCCCAGATATTTTGTAGAAATGACTGACACCCAAAATAGTTGGTGGCAGTGAGAACACAAAGATTACAACAATTCCCAGATATTTTGTAGAAGTGAGACCCCCCCCCCCAATAGCTGGTGGCAGACTGGCAGTGAGAACACACACTAACACTACAATCCCCTCTCAAAAAACACATGCTGGAGGCTGTGTGAAGCCTTATATTGTGTGCTGCGGGACTTAGCTCTGTGAGCCCATGATTGGGCAAAATTTCCCAATCAGGACTCTGAGCCATGATTGGCATAGTCTTGCACCTGTCTTGCACCTAAACTTTGGTCAGGTGCAGCCTGTAGCCAATTACAAGCTTCAGGCCAGTGTAAAAGTGCATTGTGGTCCATTGTGGTGCATAGTGGACGAACATGCTGCGAACATGCAGAAATGTTCGAAGTTCGAACATACGAACTGGCGATGTTCAAATCGAACTCCGAACATATCGAACCAAACAACTCATTCCTAGATGAAACAACTTGAGGACGCTCTAAAGCGACACTTGTGTAACACCTTTCCAGGCACTGGTAGCTTACCAAGTGATGACACAGGTGTTTGTGAGGCTGCGGTTGCTCAGAGGAAGAGCGGTGAAGGGGGCCGTTTGACTGATGCCTTTTCCAATTTTTTTAATCCGTGACGCCCAGCGACGTCAAATGTAGGCACCTGTAACCGATGTAAATATGTGTGTGTCTCTTTAAGAGCACAGTATGTGTTATTTCCCCTAATATCCCCCATTTTAGAGCAACTCCTGTATTATTGTGACTGTCTCACCCAAAGAAAGCTTTTGGTTTGTTTTTGTTTTAATTTTGTGCAGCCGTTTTAGAAGTTAATGTTAATATGCTAATGAGGCATGACCTCATCCCCTGTGAGCCCGGGTTTTTCCTTCATATCATGAGTCAGCTGCGTGAGGTAGGAGGTGTTATGAAGAGCTCTCACATTCTCTTCCCTTAGAGTTCTAAACCCATGCAAATGTTCTCCCAAAATGGTTTTTGTGTTTAGATTTAACACTTATGTATGTGTTGTTATGTTAGTTCCTCTAGGAGGTTCATGTGTGCAGAATAAAACAGCTCTATAGTTTAGAACAGGGCTTTTAGTGTAAAATATCAGCACAACAAGTGATAATCTGTGCTAATCCTATGCTTGGTGTCTGTAGGTGGATGTCACAGAGGATAGTCTCATTGCCGTGTTTTATATATGTTTTATTCAGGTATGATTTGTTTTATTCCCATTTTTATTTGTATATTTCCTTGTTGTATTTTCTTTTTTTGTATATATGTATATATTTATTGTATTGTAATGTGACTATAGTACTCAGTATCGCAGATCACGAGGGCGCTGCTTGAGGTGGATGTCAGAGGATATTCTCATTGCCGTGTTTTATATATGTTTTATTCAGATTAAAATCGCATTTTCCCAGTGATCCAGATGCCGGTCTCATCTTCGATGCTCAACAACACACAAAACACAACGCAGAGTCCATACGAACGGGCAGTGAGAGTGTAGGCCGGTTACAGTGGTGCCGTGACCCGGATGAAGATCAGTCCGCCGTGTGGATCTTCATCTAAGGATCACTTTCGTTTGATCGCCAATGGGAACTGCACTTCAATACAGGTTCCAAAGAACTGTTAAACAAAGTGGTGGCACATTTTTATGCACAGGACACTTTGCCATATATTTAATACCACGACTTTTTTTCACTCTCGTGAGATTCCAACAGATAACTCCTTGGAGTTAGTTGCAGCGGTTACAGTGGTGCCTCGTGAAAGTTTTTTTTCTGTTATTTAATGATAAAATCTGTTTTTGTAGCTGTGTTATAGGGAATCATGGCACATGGTTTCAGTGGGGATAATTTTAATGCAGACAGGAACATGTCAGACCCAGTCCGTTACTTAAGCAGCCAAAAAAGAACACCTTGTCTGGGGACGGTTGCCGAGTAATTCTGTTATGTCACCAGGAAGCACAGTAATTGTGGAAGCTACTTCTTCCAGGACTATGCCACGAAATATAATGATTGGTCGTGTCGTCACACCGCTGTGGGGAGACTATTGGGTCCCTCTCAAAGTTACCAACTTATCAGATAAGCCAGTCACTCTCAGGAGGAATTGCAAACTTGCAGATGTATCCCCATGTTTGGCTGTGGAAGATTTTGAACTGCTACAGGGTTACAGTCACACTCAAGTGCTCACACCTGAGAGTCATCATCAACCCAGTTCTATGAATGATCTCAAGAAGAGACTAAAGGCTGTCGGCCTTAGTGACCTCGACATTGATTCTTGATCTGTTGCAAATACAGCCAAAGCCAAGCTTGTTCAGTTGCTTGAAAACTGCCATGATGTTTTCTCAAGACATGCCTTGGATTGTGGAGAAGTTAGAGGCTTCGTGCACCGTATCCGTTTAACAGATGATCGTCCGTTCCGATTACCATATCATTGAGTACCACCTGCTCACTACCAAAAGCTACGCCTGGTTCTTTCCGAAATGGAGTAGCAAGGAATAATTCGAAAATCAGTGAGTGAATATGCTTCTCCTTTGGTACTCGTTTGGAAGAAGGATGGTGGGCTGAGAATTTGCACAGATTTCAGATGGTTGAACGCTAGAACTATCAAGGATGCACACCCACTGCCACATCAGTCAGACTGCCTGGTCGCATTGTGCAGAAACGCATTGGGAAAAACACTCTTCAGCACTTTGGATCTAACATCAGGCTTTTATAACATCCCCATGGCTGAAGAGGATAAGAAATACACAGCTTTCACAACTCCAGTAGGACTCCATGAGTACAACAGAATGCCTCAGGGACTGTGTAATAGTCCAGCGTCCTTCATGCGGATGATGATGAGTTTTTTTGGAGATTTGAATTTCAGCAGCCTGCTGTGTTACTTGGATGACTTGTTAGTATTTGCACCCAATGAATAAGCAGCTTTGGAGCGGCTGGAGATGGTGTTTCAGCAATTGAGGGACTACAATCTCAAGTTAAGTCTGAAAAAGTGTCATCTGATGGAGGCATCTGTCAAGTTCCTAGGACACATCATCTATGAAGATGGAGTTTCTGTTGATCCTTCGAAGGTAGAAGTCATTAGGGATGAGCCAAACACCCCTGAGTTTGGTTTGGGCCCGAACCCGAACTTCCCATATGTTCGGGTTCGAACCCGAACCCGAACTCGAACTCCATGCAAGTCAATGGGGCTGAAAATTCGGTTTTTAGAGTGCCCTCCAAGAGGGCATATATGCTACATATTTGCCATAAAAAGGTGTATGGGGGGGTAGTGCCCTGGGGGACAGGAAACAAGGACAAAATATTTAAAAAAATCTTTTTAAAAGGGACAGTGAGTTTTCCATGAAATAAGAGTTAAACATAAAAACGAAAAATTCCTTCAAATATCGTGCCTAGGAGGTCCCCATAACCTGCCCGTGAAGTAGCGGATTTCTAGGATGTATAGAAACACTCAAAAACAAAAAATGACCTTTCAAATGACGGTAAATGCTTTTCCTTTAATCTATCCATAAACAACTGCTTGGGGCGGCAGTCTGTATGAAAAGAGGAGACATTTTCAGACACGCAGAAAAAGTTTACTGATATTTTTGGCTAAATTATTGTGAAACTTATGCAGGCTTTGGATGAAAGTAACAGTAGGTGCTTCAAAATTGGTCCTTTAGCATCCCCAACAGTGCCGTCACACCGTAACCCCTCTGAGGATATGAATCTGATACAGGCGTCAGTGGCAGTGCACCCAAATATTGTGCTTTTGGTGCCAGGCCTGCAAGTACTATCATACAATAACCCCTCTGTGGTATTGTGGAAGAATGCAGGGGGGGACCATGTGGTCCTATATTGAAAAGATATGATTCAGTGCACAGAGATATTCTGCCTTTGGTGCCAGGCCAGCAAGTATCATCATACAGTAACCCCTCTGTGGTATTGTGGAAGAATGCAGGGGTGAACCTTGCGGTCCTATATTGAAAAGTTTTTTATCTGGTAATGGGCGTCAGTGCACCCAGATGCACTACTGCACATTTCTTAAAGAACTCCCAGACAACAGAGTTCCTGCATGTGTTCTTTGAGACAACAGCGCTCTGCACCGGAGCAGCTCTGACATGTGATGCCTTGGACTGGCTAGTGCTACGGTTGGTCACAGAGGATGTTGTGCCTCGTGTTTGCTGTGCCTCCTCCTCCCCCTCTTCCTCACTTAATTCCTCGGTTTGATCAAGCACCCAGGTGGAGTCAGATTTTTATCTGGTAATGGGCATCAGTGCACCCAGATATTGTGCCTTTGGTGCCAGGCCAGCAAGTGTCATCATACAGTAACCCCTCTGTGGTATTGTGGAAGAATGCAGGGGTGGACCATGTGGTCCTATATTGAAAAGATATGATTCTGGTCAAGGCGTCAGTGCACAGCCTTTGGTGCCAGGCCAGCAAGTATCATCATACAGTAACCCCTCTGTAGTATTGTGGAAGAGTGCAGGGGTGGACCATGTGGTCCTATATTGAAAAGAAATGATTCTGGTCAAGGCGTCAGTGCACCCAGATATTCTGCTTGGGGATGGTTGGAACTATATTTTTTCTTTCGCTGCAGCTGCTGCGGCAATGTAATCTGACTGCGTAAATCTTCAACTGCTGGAATGATGTCACGTTGTGAGGAAGGACCTGGTACATCCATTACTGTAGCATCATCCCTGTCGGTGGAGGTTGTAGGCAATGACATGGCAGGACATACTGTGGGGGTAGAGACAGATGAGGAGGAGGAGGACCAACGCAAAGTTTTGCGCCAACGGGATGTGTGGCAGTTGTTCATATATCGCCTCAAGCACGTGGTACCCACGTGTCCGGTATCTTTCCCACGCTTAAGCCTCATCTGACATAGATTACAAATAGCAACGCTGCGCTCTACTGCACATTTCTTAAAGAACTCCCAGACAACAGAGTTCCTGCATGTGTTCTTTGAGACAACATAGCTCTGCACCGGAGCAGCTCTGACATGTGATGCCTTGGACTGGCTAGTGCTACGGTTGGTCACAGAGGATGTTGTGCCTCGTGTTTACTGTGCCTCCTCCTCCCCCTCTTCCTCACTTAATTCCTCTGTTCGATCAGGCACCCAGGTGGAGTCAGTGACCTCATCATCATTGTCATCATCACCCCCTATCTCCTCGTCACTGGAGCCAACTTGGCAGTATGCTGCAGCTGCTGGGGCAACATGAGTGCCAGTTATTTGTGTGTCATTACTGGCACCCCCTTCCTCTAGGTTGATTATACTCCCTTCCTCAACCTCAGAGATTGAATCAGAGCACTGTACTTGCTGCGCATCCTCAAGCAGCATGTCACTCTCATTGTAGTCAAACAATTCAGCTGACTCCTCCGTGTGTGATAGCGAGGCTATGGCAGAAGTAGCTGTGGACATAGAGGCTGCATTAGATGCTTTGGCAGCTGAGGTGGACTGTAAAGCACTAGAAGCCTGGCTGGCAGAGGACTCGGAGGATGAGGATGTTAGCCAATCCACCAAGTCCTCTGTATGTTGCTGCTGCTTAAGACAGCCAGCACCAGTTAGAAAGGACAAGCGTGCCACTGCAGAGGATGCACCATGTCCACCACGACCAGAGGCACAGCCTCCCGACACAGGGGCTGCTTGCCCTCTTATCTGTGTCTGTGAGCGTCTGCCTGTCCTTTTTGTTCTTTCAGACATGGTGAGTGATATATAGATTAATATACACAGAACTCTGATTCAACTCTGGTATAAAGATTTAAAGAACTCTGGTATAATTCAGTGAGACACACTGATAGCTGGCAGCCAGTGACAAGACACAGATTACAAGTCTCAGACACCTCCTATAAATCAGTGAGACCCCTTGATGGGTGGCAGTGAAACCTCCTATAAATCAGTGAGACCCCTTGATGGGTGGCAGCCAGTGAGAACACACGGATTATAACAATTCCCAAATGTTTTGTAGAAATTAGTGAGCCCCAAAATACTGCGTGGTACTGGCTGTGTGACAAGACACAGATCACCTCAATTCCCAAATGTTTTGTAGAAATTAGTGACACCCAAAATACTGCGTTGTACTGGCTGTGTGACAAGAGACAGATCACCTCAATTCACAAATGTTTTAAAGAAATTTGTAACCCCAAAAAGACTTGCTGGCACAGTGACAAGACATCGAAGATCACCTCAATTCACAAATGTTTTAAAGAAATTTGTAACCCCCAAAAAGACTTGCTGGCACAGTGACAAGACACAGAAGATCACCTCGATTCACAAATGTTTTAAAGAAATTTTTAACCCCCCAAATATTTGCTGGCTGTGTGACAAGACACACATCACCTACAGTTGTGTTCAAAATTATTCAACCCCCAATGCTGTAAAGGGTTTTAGGGAATTTAGTGTACATTTGTAATTGTATTCAGAATGAAATCGTACAAGGACTTTTTAAAGAACCATATGCAACTAAAATGACATCAATTGGTTTTGTAATACAGTAGTAAATGTTTCTTTTGTGAATTATTCATTGACACAATTATTCAACCCCTTAAAGACTACCACTCTGAAGAACAGAGGTTCATTCAAGTGTTTTCAATCAGGTATTGAAAACACCTGTGGATGTCACGGAGCAGCAATAAAGCATAATAAGCACCAATTAGGCAGCTTTAAAATGACTGTGATACTCAGCTCCTTCTAGACATTTACTGGTGTGGTTACAAACATGGTGAAGTCAAGAGAATGGTCCAGGAAGACAAGAGAAGAGGTGATTACTCTTCACAGGAAGGGCAATGGCTATAGGAAGATTGCAAAGATGTTAAACATACCAAGAGAGACCATAGGAAGCATCATTCGCAAATTCAAGGCAAAGGGCACTGATGAAACGCTATCTGGTCGTGGCAGAAAGAAGATGCTGACTTTGACTGCTGTGCGCTACCTGAAGCGTAGAGTGGAGAAAAGTCCCTGTGTGACTGCTGAGGAACTGAGAAAAGATTTGTCAGATGTGGGTACTGAAGTTTCAGCTCAGACAATACGGCGCACACTGCGTAATGAAGGCCTCCATGCCAGAACTCCCAGGCGCACCCCCTTGCTGTCTCCAAAGAATAAGAAGAGTCGACTGCAGTATGCCAAAAGTCATGTGGACAAACCACAGAAGTTTTGGGATAGTGTTCTGTGGACTGATGAAACAAAATTAGAACTGTTTGGGCCCATGGATCAACGCTATGTTTGGAGGAGGAAGAACAAGGCCTATGAAGAAAAGAACACCTTGCCTACTGTGAAGCATGGCGGGGGGTCAATCATGCTTTGGGGCTGTTTTGCTTCTGCAGGTACAGGGAAGCTTCAGCGTGTGCAAGGTACCATGAATTCTCTTCAGTACCAGGAGATATTGGATGACAATGTGATGCAGTCCTTCACAAACCTGAGGCTTGGGAAAAGTTGGACCTTTCAACAGGACAATGATCCCAAGCATACCTCCAAGTCCACTAGAGCATGGTTGCAGATTAAAGGCTGGAACATTTTGGAGTGGCCATCGCAGTCACCTGGCTTAAATCCGATTGAGAACCTCTGGTGGGACTTAAAGAAAGCAGTTGCAGTGCGCAAGCCTAAGAATGTGACTGAACTGGAGGCTTTTGCCCATGACTAATGGGCGAAGATACCCGTAGATCGCTGCAAGACACTTGTGTCAAGCTATGCTTCACGTTTAAAAGCTGTTATAACTGTAAAAGGATGTTGTACTAAGTACTAAGATTGAATGTCACTTGGGGGTTGAATAAAACTGATAATGATGTGAGCACAGAAAAGACATTTGTGGTTATTTCATTATAAATGTTATGTTATATTTGTCTGACCTACACGTGCCTCTTTGATTTAATTGTAAGCAAGATGACTGAATGATCAAAATCAATGTCAAACTGGCCAAAACACTCAATTTCAGTGGGGGTTGAATAATTTTGAACACAACTGTAAATTCCCTGATATTTGGTAGAAATGAGACCCCCCAGACCCCCCCAGTAGCGTGAGAGACCGGCAGTAACAACACACAACAATCTCCTCTGAAATCTCCTCTCAAAATGCGTGCTGTAGCTATGCGTGGAAATGTTATATAGTGTGCTGCGGGACTTAGCTCTGTGAGCCCATGATTGGGCAAAATTTGCCCATTCAGAACTCTGAGCCGTGATTGGCATACTGTTGAACCTGTCTTGCACCAGACCTGTGGTCACGTGCAAGGCTGTAGCCAATTACGAGCTTCAGGCCACTTTGAAAATGCTTTGTGGTCTATTGTGATGCATTGTGGTCGAACATGCGGCGAACACCCGGAAATGTTCGGAGTTCGCGATCTAATCGAACAGGCTAAGTACGGATCGAACTCCGAACGTCCGAACCGAACAGCTCATCCCAAGAAGTCATTGCCACACTGTCAAAATCTGATCTTATGGAAGAAGATGGATGCACGCCGTCTGTACGAAGAATCAAGTCAGTTTTGGGAATGATCCTCTATTATAACAAAGGTGAGAAAATTGTCCCACCTAGAAAACAATCACCTGTCCACGTGGGAAAAGGTGGACAACACTCCCATCAACAGGATTGAACCTTTATTACTATATATACAAAAACAAAAGAAAATAACCAGTATAACAGGCAACAAGGCCCATCAACTGATGATCAGGGAGTGGCTAGTACTTAATGAACTTTATTAACCGAAAAACACTCTCAGATCCCAAACTTTAAAATACATAGACACACAGCATTGTAGGGTAAATTGGACAACTAACCAAGCATAAATAGGCTGAGTAATGGACTAAATGGAAAGCACTAAAAGGCACTAATACTGTGTAATAATACAGTGCACATAGGGAAAAAAGAGCAAAAAAAGACCATTAAGCTCACTCAAGTGCACCACAATTGATTGAACAACCCAAACTTGCCCTAATTAGACATGTGCACAGCACAATATTTAGTTTTGAACTAATGGATTAGTCCTAAAATGCAATTTATTTAGTTGCTAAAGAAATTCGTTTTCAGTTATTTAGTATGAAAACTAATTTCATTCATCTGAAAACCAATGGATACAATTACTATTGTAGTGGCTCCTCAGAGGACTGAGATCGCTGCTTGTTACAGTATCTCTCACTCTCAGCACAATGTGGGCCATATTATATAGTTGGTGCTAACTTAACCAGAGCTGTTGTAAACTTCCCAGAGCTATTGTAGCCTATGGAGGTTTTCAGTTTACAACAGCTCTGGTTAAGTTAGCACCAACATTGTAATACTGCCCCGTGTCAGGCAAAGCTGTTACAGTAACTGACTGCTGCTCATCACAGCGCTCAGAGTTTCAGTAAAACTAGTAAATAATATTTTTATATATAAGAGGTTAGAACAATATTATTTCCCTGTTTTACTGAAACTCTGAGCGCTGTTAGTCAGTTACTGTAACAGCTGAGCCTGATATATTGTACTGAGAGATAATGTAACAAGCAGCCGATCTCCGCGCTCACAGCCACTGGATTTAAACGGCTGAGAAAAAAAGGATCCTCTCTGTATAATGTTTAGAACATCCTCCTGCATTAATTAATACCCCTCCCTGTATAATGTATACAACATCCACCTGCATTAATTAATACCCCTCTCATTATATAGAACGTCCTCCTGAATTAATTAATGTCCCTCTCTGTATAGAACATCCTCCTCAATTTCTACCTTTCTCTGTATAATGTATATAACATCCTCCTGCATTAATACCCCTCTCTGTATAATGTATAGAACATCCTCCTGTATTAATTAATGCCCCTCTCTGTATAGAACATCCTACTGCATTGGCATGTGGAGGGTGCAGAACTTCGGATGTTGCGCTCTTCATTGCTGGTCTCCTTCACTCATCAATGTAATATCACAAAAATGACTAACACTAAAATGTAGTGCATTTTATTTTAGTTTCTTTTGTTTTTTGTACTGAGCAGTTTCGTATCTCTTGAGTTATACGAAAACTAAATTATCCCAAAATTCGGACTAAATCGTTTTAGTACTAAAACGAATGCACATGTCTAGCCCTAATGCTGATAGAGCTCATGCTCATAAATTCTATCCTGACCCTAGCGATGCTGACACAACATAGACAACTTTAAAATAAAAAGTTGGACATTAGCTCAACATATGTTTCGCCGGCTGCACGTCAGCTTCATCTGGAGCAAGAAAATATTGGTACTGCTATATGTCTTCCCCATTTAAATACCTTATCCCATGCGAGGAATACCCAATCAGGGCTGCCAAAACAGCCACATGACCTTGTGACACACATATCTCGAATGATTAAATTCACAACAGGGATTTGAGCCAATCATATGAATGAGTTACCATATGCCGCCCTCTGTGGACCTGGATAGATCACCAGTCATGTGTTCTAACAGACCAATCGGCGGACACTATTTACACAAGAGCCAACAACAAATGCTATACAACCCAAGAGTTAATAACAAAGAAGAATACATAAATATACTCAAGCTGCAATGCACTTATAAGGCATAATGGATGAACATAGTAAGAGGATATTGTGAGCGTTAAACCCAACCCGGCATTGCTAACACCCAACTGTTAAATATTATCACACGATCAGCACAAATAAGTCTCTGATCACATGTAACAAGAGGTTAAACCATAGGCCACATTATACTCAGGAAATGCCATAACTATTGTGCTAGAATCATACAGATCGCAATAGATAAACCCAGGGTAAATGAAGTCCAGACCATGTAATTTGTCCTATATAAATACAGATTATCCCCAAATGAAGATAGTATGATAGCATCGTAGGCATGTCTACAGATTACTGTCCTCTATGGATCTAACTAGATCAGTCTCCGATCACATGTTAACAAAGTGTCACGGTTCCCAGATCCCACCATGCAGCCCTTAAAGCCCAACACTCCACAGAGCCAAAAAGCTACCAACAGGGTAGCCGTAAAGGAATCCCTAACTGTCTGGTCCTTAAAAATTGGCCAGGTATAAGTATACTAGCTAGACAGAAAGGGTTAATCAAAGACAATGTCGTAATACAAAACCAGGTCAGCAACACGAGGGTAGTCAGACGAGCCAGAATCAGGAATACAGAGTATAGAATAGTCAAATGGAATAGCCGGGTCGATATCAGTGCAGTAGCGTAGTACAAGGAAAATAGTCTAGGGCAACGGAAGGTAGAATGGTCAGAAAACAAGCAGAGGTCAATAACAGGTTAAATCATGAGAGAATTCAGGTACAAGGAGCTCAGGTATGGATAACCACGATCTGGCACTGCTTAGAAGGAACTGTGGGTTTTTAAAAGACCTTCACCAGACCGCGCCCCCCTCTCAAGCCGCGCCTCATGCAGCCACCTCCCTGCCTGTCTCTATTTAAACCGGGCGTTGGTCAGCGAGCAGCATCAGACATGTTGCCTTCAAGCACACTGGAGAGGCTGGAAGCCCCCAACGTTACACAAAGGACCAATCAGTAAGTGCTATTGTACTCGCATAGGATCAAATCAAAGGCAAACAGTGCAGAAAGACTGTTATATAAGATGTTAATTTTAAAAATTGATCATTGCGCTCATGCAAAATATTATATATATCTCAGAATACATTTAGTACCTTTAGCTTTAGTACCAAAACCGCAACGTCAGAACCACCCTTCTGCTTATATAATATTCAATATAAATATTAGCCACTGCAAATTTTGGTGGACCTAACTACCGGTTGTTATAATGCCTAAAAACAGATGGAAAAAAAAAATGTGTGGGGAAAGAAATGTAATAATATTGAACATAAAAGGACATATATGGGTATAGCACTTCTCCCTATGGTATACACAATATCAATAGCAGTAGCAGCAGATGACTTATGTTTATAAAAATGGGGTATATGAAAACCCCTCATTAAGATCAGCTGGGGATAAGATGTGTAATTTGTAAATCCACCGACATTCCTTCTGACGAAGTTTACGATCAAAGTCACCTTTTCTAGGTGACTGAATCACTCGTTCAAATCCACAAAATTTTAAAACCTTGGGATTATTATCATGCAATTGTGCAAGATGACGAGATATAGGTGTTTCTTGAGTACGCTTCACTGAATGTACGTGTTCCATAATTCGCCTCTTAAAAGGGACGGAGTGTTTTTCCTACATACATTTTACCACAATCACAAGTGGCCAAATAGACAATACCGGAAGAATTACTATTAAGGAAGGTTTTAATATCATGATTATTGCTTCTACGCGAATCGATAACCATTTTAGAATTCTTAGAGATATATTGGCAGGCTACACAATGACCGCATTGATACGTACCACATAAACCTTGAGAAAGCCATGTTTCAGATGGTTTAATCTTCAAAATATTATGATGGCTATGAACTAACCGATCTCTTAAGTTTCTACTGCGTCTAGCAGTGATGGATGGATGGTCGGTCAGTCTATCCGACAAATGAGGGTCCGTAGTCAGGAGTGGCCAAAATCTGTCGAGAATAGTATGAACCTGATTCCAACCTTTGTCATATGTACCTATACATCTTATCGGGTCTTTGTGTTTAAGGTTGCAATCAGACAATAGATCATCACGGAAAGTTTGCATAGCCCGTTGAAACGCCCTCTTCAAATGTCTATTGGGGTACCCTTTCCCTCGAAAGTCGCTCTTAAGTCCTTTAGCTTTAACTAAAAATTCTTCATCGGTAGAGCAAATTCTTAACCTTAAGTACTGACCCACCGGAATACCTGTCTTTAATGAAGGTGGATGAAAGCTATGCCAATGCAATAAGTTATTCGTTGCTGTTGCCTTTTTAAACAAGGTCGTAGATAATGCACCATCATCGGGTTTTGTGAATTAGAACATCCAGAAACGAGATACGATCCTGTTGTATCTCATATTTGAATTTGAGATTGTATTCATTACTGTTTAGAAGGCCAACAAACTCAGAAAATTCTTCTCTCGTCCCCTTCCAAAGTAATAATACATCGTCAATGTATCTCAACCATACTTCGATTTTATTAATGAAAGGTTTAAAGGTCTCTTTGGTCTTACAATTTTCTTCCCATATTCCCAAAAACAGATTGGCATACGATGGTCCCACCGAAGAACCCATGGAAGTGCCCCACAATTGGTGAAAGTATTGTCCTTAAAATTTGTATTGACTCATAATTATTTTATATTTAAACAGCTTAATCACAAAGGTGATAAGTGGGGTACTCAAAGAGTCATCTCTTTCAAGGAACAACCTCACATGTTCGAGTCCCAGATGGAGAGGTATACACGAATACAACGCCTCAACATCTAGGCTACATAGCAAGACATCCTTACCGATATTTTTACCTTTCAATATCTGCAATGCCTGTTTGGTGTTTCTTAAATACGATGGTAAGTTAACCACATATTTCCTCAAGATTTTTTCGAGGAATATGCTGGAATTTTGGGTAAGGCTATCATTGCCAGACACAATTGGACGACCCGGAGGTTCTCTAAGATTTTTATGAGTTTTTGGAATACCATAAAAAGTGGCTATAGTGGGTGACGAGGGAACCAAAAATTCGTATTCTGTCTTAGTGATGAGGGACTGATCCAAAGCGGAATGTAACAATTCTTTTAATTCACCAGTAAATTGAACAGTGGGATCTTTTGCTAGCCTACGATACGTGTCAGTATCATCAAGGATGTTCAATATCATTTTTTCATAATAGTCGACTGACATCAATACCACATTACCACCTTTATCCGACTGTTTTATTACCAGTGTTGTATCAGTTTCAAGTTCCTTAAGGGCCCGTCTTTCAGCAAAGTAAGATTATCTGTCACCGATGCTATAATATCTGACTCATTTAGATGGTCAATTTCAGTACACACTAGATCACAAAACATTTCTAAGTTGCCAAAGTTCTTTAAGTTGGGAGTAAAACGACTCTTACGATGTAACTTAGTAAGACTCCTTTGGTTAGGTTCCTGCTCTTCCAAGAGGTCAATCAAGGTATTAAGAACTGGAAGGTCAGTAGGTTCAAGGCCTAAAAGCTTCAACCTTTGTTCTTCCTTGACCCTGTGAAGTTTGTGTAAGGCAAGCTTACGCACAAACAAGTGTACATCCTTTATCCACTCAAATTTATCTGTATTAGGCACTGGTACAAAAGACAGTCCTCTACTCAGAATGGAAATATGTACATCTTTGAGCGCAAAATTAGATAAATTGATCACTCTCAAAATATCACTGGTATCAGACATATGTGTAACAGAATTAGCTTTGGGCATCACTATATTCGAAAATGGTTCAACCGTTAGAGAAACAGATTGTGGATTTGCAGATGTATTACGATAGGAAGGGAGGGAATGAAGAGGATTCAATCTTGAAACAATAAAGTTAGGGGAGCTACAAGTATTCTGATCAGTTAATCGTATGTATCTCGATTTTTTCTGTTGTTGCCTCTGTAGGCGCGATATCCCCATTTTTTCCGATTGCGTAACTTGTCGGGCAGAACTTCTCTCTCCAAAAAAGATACTCCCTTCTTTAGGATACCTCTCCTTGGTGTTGGGCTGTGCTCAGAGCTCATATTACTCTCACCGTCAGTATCGGTGGATTCACCTTCAGCTGTAGTAACAGAGGAGCGACTCTTCACTCTCATTTTATTGGTCTTATACACTAGTCCCAACCTATAATCCTCCATGTCACGCAGAAAATTGTGTTGTTTCCTATCTTTAATTTCCCCCTCAAACCTTGCCATCTGTCTTTCCAATTTCTCCTCCACTTCCCGAAAATTAACCTCATTCGTCTCTGCTTTCAGCTGTTCCACCTCAGTTCTAACTTCATTGTCAACCGTCTCTAATTCTAATTTCTCATATTTACAAATAATCTCCATAAATTTATGAGAGCATACCTCGGCTGCCTCCTGCCATTCTAGGCAAAAGCCGTCTTTCAATATATGTGAAGCTGGGTTACTGTAAATCCTTAAACCTCACGGAATCATATTATTTTTCAAATAATTTGACAATGCGGCAATTTCCCAGTTAGATCGGATTTGTTTTTTAAGTAACTTGGCAATCTTAGGACCTCTTGGGCGAATACCATTTGTTATTGGGTCAATTGATTCATTCCCATCTGAAAATACTTTTTCAGCATCACGGCACCAATGAGTACCTTTTCCTACTTCATTAAGAAATCCTGCCATAGCAGAAAGCCCAATCTGGTAAATGCCAAGAAAAAAAAATGTGTGATTGTTAATGAGTATTAAAACTCCAAAACATAAACAAATATAACAACAAAGGTGAGAAAATGGTCCCACCTAGAAAACAATCACCTGTCCACGTGGGAAAAGGTGGACAACACTCCCATCAACAGGATTGAACCTTTATTATTATATATACAAAAACAAAAGAAAATAACCAGTATAACAGGCAACAAGGCCCATCAACTGATGATCAGGGAGTGGCTAGTACTTAATGAACTTTATTAACCGAAAAACACTCTCAGATCCCAAACTTTAAAATACATATACACATTTGTGGTAACTCATTCATATGATTGGCTGAAATCCCTTTTGTGAATTTAATCATTCGAGGTATGTGTGTCACAAGGTCATGTGGCTGTTTTGGCAGCCCTGATTGGGTATTCCTCGCATTGGATAAGGTATTTAAATGGGGAAGACATACAGCAGTACCAATATTTTCTTGCTCCAGAAGAAGCCGACGTGCAGCCGGCGAAACATATGTTGAGCTAATGTCCAACTTTTTATTTTAAAGTTGTCTATGTTGTGTCAGCATCGCTAGGGTCAGGATAGAATTTATGAGCATGAGCATTAGGGCAAGTTTGGGTTGTTCAATCAATTGTGGTGCACTTGAGTGAGCTTAATGGTCTTTTTTTGCTCTATTTTCCCTATGTGGACTGTATTATTACACAGTATTAGTGCCTTTTAGTGCTTTCCATTCAGCCCATTACTCAGCCTATTTATGCTTGGTTAGTTGTCCAATTTACCCTACGATGCTGTGTGTGTCTATGTATTTTAAAGTTTGGGATCTGAGAGTGTTTTTCAGTTAATAAAGTTCATTAAGTACTAGCCACTCCCTGATCATCAGTTGATGGGCCTTGTTGCCTGTTATACTGGTTATTTTCTTTTGTTTTTGTATAAATGATCCTCTATTACCAACATTTTATCCCAAACTGTTCGTCCATAGCTAAGCCACTATTTTCCCTTACAAAAAGGACAGAAGAGAAGAACAAAGGGCAAAGCAGAAGTTAACCACTTGAATGCTAAGGACGCGCTCAGCGCGTCCTCAGCATTCCCGCTGGTATGCGGAGGACGCGCTGAGCGCGTCCTCGCATTGGGGTCAGCGTTCGGCCGGGTTCCGGCCGATCGCTGGTCCCTCCGGTGCGGGCTGACATCCTGGATGTCAGCCCGGCATCCGGAGCAGTGGCCGCCATTATTAGGTGTCATCGCGCCCCCGCGATGACACCTAATTCAGGCGCCAACCCCGCATGTGCGGAGGAGGCGCCTGAAAGGGAGGGGGGGAGGTCCTTCGGACCTCTCTCCCTCCCGATCGGCGGCACACAGGGGCTTAACCCAGGCATCATTTGGAAGGGCACAGCCTGCCCTTCCAAATGATGCCTGGCATTAACCCCTGGGGAGCTGGATCGCAAATCGGCGCTGAAAAGCGCCGATTCGCGATCCTTCCCGGGAGCTGGCCGACATCTTGGATGTCGGCCAAGCTTCCGGGAACTCCCCCAGAGGACTGGCGTCATCGTGCGTAGCACGATGACGCCAGTCCTACAGTTAACCCCTAACTGCACGAACTGTGGAGATAGGGAGTTCCAATGAACTCCCTATCTCCCGATCCGTGGCAGTTAGGGGTTACATTTTGATATGGTTGGATCGGCCAGAGCATGGCCGTTCCAACGATACCAAACATGAAAGTAAAAAAATTTGTAACAAAAAAAAAAAAAAAAATTAAAAAAAAAAAAAAATTAAAAAAAAATTAAAAAAAATAAATAAACACTTTTTTTTTATTTTTTTGGTTTGTTAATGCAGCAATATTGTTCCCATTTCAATTATAATGTGAACAATGATGCTGCATTAACGATTTTTGTATGCGGTGCGTTTGTTAAAAATGGTGTCATTTTCCCCAAAAAAAAATGTAACGAGACCCCATCTCTAATTTTTTTAACAAGCGCACCCCATACAAAATATAACCGCAATTGCTCGCATGTTAAAATGTGGAAAAAAACACTTTACACATTGTAAATTATTGAAAATACATATTTTATTGCATTTTTGTATTAAATATACAAACATGACATAACGTATACATATAATAATGACATATTATGAATCTACCGAGTCTGACGGAAAGAACGATATATAATATGTCGGTGTCATATACTAAAATAAGCCTTCAAAACACGTTTAAACATGATGCGCAAAACAGGTAAAAAATGACCTCAGCACAGGAGCGGGAAAAGCCTCAGCAGCGAAAGGGTTAAAGCAGGCACTTACAGAAAGCCGAAGTCAACTGACTGGACTCCAGAGTGTGATGAAGCCCTTTCTAAGTTAAGGGAGTGCCTATTACATAGCGTAGTCTTAACACATCCTGACTTTTCGCTGCCATTAATTTTGTCAATCGATGCCTCCTTGGATGGACTTGGTGCTGTCTTGTCCCAGATACTATCAGGAGAGAAGGCACGTCCCATTGCGTTCGCAAGTAAGGCTCTAAGTAACTCTCAGAAGAGGTATCCAGCACACAAGCTGGAATTTTTAGCTTTGAAGTGGAGTGTGTGCGAGAAGTTCAGTCATTGGTTGAAAGGTCACATGTTCACCATATGGACGGATAACAATCCGCTCACTTATATACTGACCAAGGCCAAACTCGATGCCTGTGAGCAGCGTTGGGTGTCTAAGCTTTCTGGATGCACCTTTGACCTGAAGCACATCGCTGGAAGGAAAAATATTGTAGCCGACGCTCTGAGTCGTGATCCTCTTGTGAAAACTGTCAGCCAGAGGCTGATATCAGAGCGATATCACCGGTTACTTGCTGAGGCTGAAGACGTTGATCAAGATGGAGTTCAAGATACCTTCCGCTTACAGGTGAACAGTCAGCAAGTGTCACTTCAGTTGAACCCGGCATCCTGTGATCAAGCAACGGTTAGGTCTCAGTTGAACCTTCACGATCAGTGGGAGACGGTAACCAAACTGAGAGCCATTCAAGCAATCCAGTCCATCCAGAGCACCGCAACGTCTGCGTGTGATACCAATTCGGCAATCCCTCTTGAGGAGATTCAACAATGTCAAGAGTCAGACCCAGTAATTTTGAAGATGATGCCTTATTTGAATCATAAGAAACGACCATCAAGAAGAGGATGAGCTGGAATGAATTTCAGAGTTTTAGTCCTTCTCAAGCAATGGGATCGGTTGAAGATTCAAGATGGAGTAGTCTACTGCGTCTCTAAAGACCCCTTAAGTAAACATAAGAGATTCCAACTTGTCATTCTTTCGAGTCTCAAGTCTAAAGTTTTGACCTGTGTACATGATTTGGCTGGACATCAGGGACAGTCAAGAACTCTCCAGCTTGCCCGACAAAGATTTTTCTGGCCAAAGATGGAACACGACAAAAGGGAGTACATTAAATGCTGTCAGAGGTGTATTTTGGCCAAAACACCAGAACCATCTGCTCGAGCACCACTTCAGAGCATCAAGACGTCAACCCCAATGGAATTTCGATTTTTGGAGTGCTGAAGATAGCAAGCAGTGGTCTGTAGACGTGTTAGTAGTGGCAGATCACTTTACCAAGTTGGCTCATGCCTTTCCGTGTCTCAATCAAAAAGCAAAACAAGTTGCAAAGAAGTTATGGGACAATGTCTTTTGCCTCTATGGCCTCCCTCAACACATTCATACAGATCAAGGCACGAACTTCGAAAGTACTCTCATAGCAGAACTGTTGAAGTTGGCAGGCGTTGCAAAGTCGCACACTACAGCAAACCACCCAATGGGAAATGGAGAAACTGAACGTTTTACCAGAACTTTAGGCAATATGCTTTGTTCTTTACCGCTCAAAGAGAAACCTAATTGGCCTGTATGACGGAATGGGATGTTGTTCCGCCTGCGGGTGTGCTCTATCTGCGTGACCCTGTCGCTTACCGCTGGCCCGACTACCGAGTGGCGCGCACTCGGCGTCTCGTGCGGCCTGGCGTGACCCCGGGAAGGGGTTAGCGGGCGGTGGAGGGGACCCCTGCCTAGAACCAGCCCGACCACTGAGCCCTACGGCACTCGGCGTCCCGAGCAGCTGGTTCACTGACCTTGTGGGTGTGGGACATTCGTGGAGATCGGATCTGTCAACCGCGGAGGAATATTCGGATCCGATGTGGGAAACGTTTCGGATCTTATGCGGGAAACGTTTCGGGTCTCGGTGCGGGTAAACCTTCGGATCTCAAGTGGAGGACTTTTCGGATCGGGGATGGATGAAGCTTCGGATCTTGCGGGATCTGCAAAGGATTCGGATCTTACCGCAATCCCTCGCAATACCGAAGCGCGGTACACGGCCGCGCCCTTCGGATCGGATCTCCGTCAAATATTCTGGGAACCGAACCTCATACGCTGCGCCTCTGCCCTGATGCTCGATGCAGGCACAGAGCGCTCGGTTCGGTTCGGATCGTCTGGGACACCGTACCCTGAGACCGCGAGGGATTCTCAGAAGATGAAGCACGGTGGAGAAATAACCACATCAGACGAGGCTGGATGCACTGCCAAATCTGCCTTTATTATTTACAGCTCAGGCATTTATTAACTTTACACACATTACAATACAATGGGAATCCCTGCCCGCCCTCCCAGGACCCATTGGCCATTACAGATCGGGGAGTCGCCGATTCGGACCGGATGGTCCGAATCGGCCATTTTACGATTCGAACCGGATGGTTCGAATCGGCCATTTTCCGAATCGAAGAATCTGAACTGCGCCACAAGGTGATCGGAAAATGGCGGCGGGCAAGGCAGACAAAGGGAAAATACATTTCGCAATAAACCAACGGGGACACTTCATTACACCACACATAATCACATCTAAATAAAAAGTACTTTAAAACTCCGCGCGTGCCACCGCACCTAACTGTTCATGGCCAATCAATGTCTGTGCGCACCGCCCCTGGCTGAGAGTGCTGGGCCATTCCGTGACAGCCTGAGCAGATACAGACTCTGATATTCGCTTATAATGCAACAATGCATGAAAACACAGGTTATACTCCACTTCAGCTTATGTTTGGCCGTATACCAAAGTTACCTATTGATGTCATGTTCGGACAAGTGTTACATGATCCTGTAATTGTAGATTATAACAGCTATGTAAATTCACTCATGTCATACCTTCATGAAGCAGCACATATAGCTCAGAAACATACTGAAAAACATCAGAAGAAGCAAGCCAAGTGTTACAACCTTAGAATAAATGATACATATCTCAACATTGGAGATCGAGTGCTTTTAGCAAACAAAAGTGAAAGAGGAAAGAGGAAACTTGCAGATAAGTGGGATCCAACTGTCTACACTGTGAAGGATCGAAACTACAAACCAATGTATACAAACTGATCGATGAAGAAGGCAAATCAAGAGTAGTTCATCGAAATCTTATGCTAGATATAAGTTTCTTACCCGTTGAACCACATCAAAGTGTTGACAACATACAGTCCAACCTTTTGAGATACAGAGAATGAGTTTTGTTCATTTGAGTTGTCTGACCAATTGGAAGAGGAAAGTTCTGATAGCTCTGAAGAAACTGAAAACCAAGATTTTGCAGCTGACAATGTTTCAGAATCTGATCACTCAATGGATAGTGAAAGAACTGATTATGAACAGAGTACAGATGAGCATGAAATTGAGAACATTAAAGCTCGTTCTGATCAAACACCTAAAGCAGAGGCTGAACCTCCTGTCAATGACTCTAGTGCACAACTAGAAATCGTGAATGACTCTCACGTTACTAGTAATCCTGACACACAAGTACCAACTCCTACTGACACACAGAGTGTTAAAATACGTACAGGGAGGGTAGTAAAGAAGGTCAGTCGTTTCATTGAATCTTTGACTCAGAAGTCAAAAAACATTCAGACAGTGGGCCCATCCCTAATAAAAAGGTCAGGATCATTATCCGTTCATTATTTTAAATGTTTCAGTAGTATCTAATATACCATACCAAAGAAAGGGTATATGTTATATGCGTAAGAAATGTATAAGAAAATTGTGAATTTCATGCAAAGTATTCTGTACCAGACCATTGTATGTTGTACAAGGCAACATGTTGTTCTAAGGATATCTGGGACTTGATCAACCTTAGGTATTCCTTAACCTATAAAGTAGGTAACTTTATGTTGAACGGCGAATATGATTCGTTTAAGTCTGGTTCAGTAGGATCATTGTGTGTTAAATGGTCAAAATATTAGCGAAATTCAAGAGGGGTGAATGTAACCGATGTAAATATGTGTGTGTCTCTTTAAGAGCACAGTATGTGTTATTTCCCCTAATATCCCCCATTTTAGAGAAACTCCTGTATTATTGTGAATGTCACACCCAAAGAAAGCTTTTGGTTTGAATTTGTTTTAATTTTGTGCAGCCGTTTAGGAGTTAATGTTAATATGCTAATGAGGCATGACCTCATCCCCTGTGAGCCCGGGTTTTTCCTTCAGATCACGAGGCAGCTGCGTGAGGTAGGAGGTGTTATGAAGAGCCAGTGGTGTATTTAGGTTTTGTGCTGCCAAAGGCCTGATTAAACTCGTGCACCCCCTAATTTAAATTTGACACACCCCTTCCTGTCAAAGTCACACCTCTTCCTGGTTAAACCCCTCCCTTTCTCTTTAGACTCCACCTTTTCCTCTGAGCTCCGCCTCTTCCTCTATGTATAATAAAAGTGGATATCAAGTTCCTACATGTATATTTTGTATAATATTTCAAATGTTGTATCTATTGAGATATTCAAATAAAATTATGAAATCTTTAAATTAAACCATTTTTACAAAGATCAGACATGTATGTCAAGTATACTGGATCACAGCCGCTCTAATTGGCCAAGTGCCTGCTTGGTACCTATTCCACATGCACTGCTGCTTTCTCCTCTCCTCAGAGCCTCCTTTACCTGCAGGGCAGTTTGGTGAGCAGGATGTTAACCTCTGCCCTGCTGGAAAGCCTACCTATCCCTATCAATTCCAAAAAAACAGCTTATCCAGCAGCGCTGAGTTACTCCCCCGGCATCACAAGCGTCTGCACTGTTTATTCTGCAAAAGTCATTTTATTAAATAGATCACATTTTAGAATTGATATAGTTCATATCAAAGCAACCTCTACCTAAAGCCAGTAGAGTACATGCAGTGTAAAACATAACTTTTATTAATGATAATAAAAAAATCTTAAAGACAAGAAAATTTATTTGAAACCACATACTTGTCATCAGATTTATAACTGACCATTAGAATAAACGACCATTCATAAATCAAAGGAATGTTAACACAATAACTGCCAGGAACACACAACAATCCACCAAATATACACTTTAGAAAATTATATCAATACCACGTTCGCTCAAAAAAACATGTTCCTTTGCTCTGGGTGGGAAGGAAAAAATAAAATCACTCAAAAGGAGCAATCCAAAAGGTTTAATACTTAGAAGAGTTAGCTAACTGGTATAGATCATTTCAGATTCGGTAGGTGTTAGGTCACTGTCCCTAGCTAGCACACACCTTTGTAATCACATTTTACAATTCTTATAGATTATAGTTACAGTTCTCAACAATAACTGGAGAGTAAGGAGAGAGAGCGAGCAGGGAGAAGCCTGTCTGCACAGGGGGGAGAGACACACACTGCTGTAGGAGTTTACATCTCCTGCAAGCACATGGGTAGAGAGCTACACACCGTCGGCACACAAGGAGGCCGGCTGTAGGAGATGTTAACTCAGTGTGTGTTTCTCTCCCCCCCCAGACAGACTGCTTCCGGCTCACACACTCTCCTGTCAGCAGCACAGGGGGAGGGAGAAACACATACACACTGTCGTACAGGGTTACATCTCCTACAGTCTCAGTGTGTACAGACGTGTGTAGCTCTCTACCCCTGTTCTTACAGGAGTTCAAAATTCACGAGATGTACCTGCAGCCCAGGGCTCTGCACGGAAAGAAACTGATGTGAAGGCAGCCACAGGGAAGAGGGATACAGCTGGAGGAGCCCTAGGACCTCTGGCCCTGCAGCCGCTTGTCTCCCGGCTTGAATTGCATCCAGACAAGCAGGGGAGGCCCCGACCAGTGACTGCCTCTCCACAACACGGGTGACTCATTTCAACTATAGTCCGGGTGATTCCCCCCCCCTTATCTGATATATGGTACTGGCGGGGCCTTGTGATCGACTACAGCCCTATGTCAGAACAGCAGCAGGGCCAGGTGTGTGAGTCAGAGAGTGTGAGGAGATTGCAACCTTGTGGACGTATGCTTGTCTGTAGTCTCCCTGTGCTGTCCACTCATATTTCTCCTCCCGGTGGGCATGTGCTCTCCTCTTCCTATTTCCCGTCCCGTTACGCGATGCTTCTGGTAGACATGTGCTGGTGTTTCCCCTCCCTGTGTCCGTTCGATTCACCTGCGGGCTGGCTGAGTCCTATGAACCTCCTCTCTCTGTTTCCTCCGCAGCATCTGCTCTGCAGGATGGAGCGCTGGGGAGGAAGTAACGTGTGATGATCACTTCCTCCCAGCGCCGCAGTAGCAGGATGTGACGCTCATATTGAAGTGGCTATGATTGGCGGCTGGGGATCTAGCATCCCACAGAGCAGCGGGTCACTCAGCGGAGGGTCAAAATTCTGTGGCGGGGCGCCGCCCCGCGAAAAGTGCCGCCCTAGGCCTAGGCCTTGTCGGCCTAGGCCTAGATACACCACTGTGAAGTGCTCTCACATTCTCTTCCCTTAGAGTTCTAAACCCATGCAAAAGTTCTCCCAAAACAGTTTTTGTGTTTAGATTTAACCCTTATGTATGTGTAGTTATGTTAGTTCCTCTAGGAGGTTAATGTGTGCAGAATAAAACAGCTCTATTGTTTAGAACAGGGCTTTTAGTGTAAAATATCAGCACAACAAGTGATAATCTGTGCTAATCCAATGCTTGGTGTCTGTAGGTGGATGTCACAGAGGATATTCTCATTGCCGTGTTTTATATATGTTTTATTCAGGTATGATTTGTTTTATTCCCATTTTTATGTTATATTTGTATCTTGTTGAATTTATGTATTTTCTTTTTTTGTATATATGTATATATTTATTGTATTGTAATGTGACTATATTACTCAGCATCGCAGATCACGAGGCAGCTACGTGAGGTGGATGTCACAGAGGATATTCTCATTGCCGTGTTTTATATATGTTTTATTCAGATTAAAATAACATGTTCCCAGCGATCCAGTTGCCGGTCTCATCTTCGATGCTCAACAACACACAAAACAACGCAGAGTCCATACGAATGGGCAGCGAGGGTGTAGGCCGGTTACACACGCATTGCCAGCATCTTCACCATATGGTGCAGGACTACCTAGGGGCAAGGGCAGATTATTATTATTATTCTTTATTTATAAAGCGCCAGCATATTCTGCAGCGCTGTACAATAAGCACAGTATAGACAGGGTTACAATACATTGAACAACATTTGACAAACAGTACAGGAGGAGATGAGGGCCCTATTCCCGTAGGAACTCACAATCTGGGAGGGTTGGGGTTGGAAACAGGAGGAGAGGACTGTAAGGTGAGAGTGATTGATGGTTGCGTCAGTGAGTTGGGTGGTAGGCTTCCCTAAATAGGAATGTTTTCAGGGAGCGTTTGAAGGAAGAGAAATTAGGGGAAAGTCTGACAGTACGAGGGAGAGTGTTCCAGAGAGTGGGGGCTGCGCGTGAGAAATCCTGCAGTCTATTAGGCTTGTGCACCGATTTTTTTTTCGGTTAGATTTTTCGGATTTTTAAACTTTTCGATTTGGCTCTTTTCGACCGATTTCTGTTTCGATTCGGTTCGGCTCGATTCGTTTTTCGTGTACTTTTTTTTCGGAATGTCGACCATTTTTTGTATTTTCGTGTCACTTAGCTCGTTTTTTGTATTGACTTTTCGGAAATTTTCTTTTTTCGGGATTGTACATGTTTTCGGAATTTCGACCATTTTTCGTATTTTCGTGTCACTTTGCTCGTTTTTTGTATCGACTTTTCGTAAGTTCGGAAATTTTCGTTTTTTCGGAACGTCTGTTCTCCTCGTTTCAAAGCAATAAATTTTGATTTGATACATTTCAAGTCCATTCGAAAATTCCGAAAATATTTCGTTTCGGCTCGGAAAACTTTTCAGATCTGCCATTTTCGGATCTAAAAATTTTCGGAAATTCGGCCGCATCCGAAGACACGAATCGGGAAATTTCGTGAAAATTCCGAAATTCCGAAATCCGAAACGCACATCCCTACAGTCTATCATGGGAAGAGGTGATGCGGGGAGAAGCTAGGCGCAGGTCACTGTTTGACCTTAGGGAGCGGGCTGGGGTGTATTTGGTGATTAGTGAGGACAGGTAGTGGGGAGCTGAGTTAGTGAGGGTTTTGTAGGTAAGGATAAGGATTTTGAACTTAATTCTGCAGTGGATGGGGAGCCAGTGAAGGGACTCGCAGACTGGAGCGGCAGAGACAGAGCGGCGGGTGAGGTGAATTAGCCTGGCGGAGGCGTTCAGGATGGATTGTAGGGGGGAGAGGCGGGACAGAGGGAGACCAGATAAGAGAGTGGATACCTTTCCAGCAGATGATCCACTGGCTTACTGGGTGTTGAGATTGGATCACTGGCCAGAATTTAGCCACTATGCTATGCAGCTACTAGGTTGCCCTTAATCCAGTGTGTTTTCTGAAAGGACGTTCAGTGCCACTGGAGGTTTTGTCACAGACAAAAGAGTGCGTCTGTCCACCGACTCTGTAGCCCGGCTGACATTTATAAAAATGAATCAGTCCTGGATCAGCAGATATCACTCCCCTGATGCTGATGTAACTGAATAGATCGGGGATCTCTTCTGCATTCCCAAAACCTCCACCACTGCACTTTCCCACAATACCTCAGAGGGGTTACATTGTCAAGGCACTAGCTGGCACTAAAGGCCCAATATTTGGGTGCACCGATGCGTGTACCAGATTCACATCATTTTAATATTTGAAGGCAGGGTCCACCCCTGCACTCTTCCACAATACCTCAGAGGGGTTACGGTGTGAAAGCACTAGCTGATACCAAAGGTCCAATTTTAATGCACCTGTTGTTACTTTCATCCAAAGCCTGCATAAGTTTCACAATAATTTAGCCAAAAAATCACTAAACTTGTTCTGCATGTCCTAAAACGTCTCCTCTTTCCATACAGTCTGCCGCCCCAAGCAGTTGTTTATTAATAGATTAAAGGAAAACCCTTTACTGTCATTTGAAATGTCATTTTTTTCTTTTTAAATGTTTCTATACATCCTACAAATCCGCCACTACACGGGCAGGTTATGGGGACCTCCTAGGCACGATATTTGAAGGAATTTTTCATTTTTATTGTTAATCTTTATGTCATGGAAAATTCACTGTTCCTTTTCAAACATTTTTTTTTTTTACTTTTTTCCTTGTTTCCTGTCCCCAGGGCACTACCCTGACCCCCATACACCTTTTATGGCCAATATCCTGCATATATGCCCTCTTGGAGGGCACTCTAAAAATCGGACGTTCGAGTCCCATTGACTTGCATTGAGTTCGTATCGTGTTCGCATTAGAATCTGAACGTTTTCAAATGTTCGAATGCGAACCGAACACGGGGGTGTTCGGCCCATCACTAGTATTTACCCAGCAGCATAGTATAGGGAGTATTTGGAGGTCAACGATTAAGGACCTCAAGATTTAGGGCCTGCCTTGCTGCAGGGCACATTCATTGTTTTGCTGGCTTGCTCCTATCCTCTCTGGAATTCACCCCGTTATCTGTATAGAGTCAGTAGACAACGTTAAGGATCTTAACCCAGTGCAGGGCCTCCTATATGTCTGTGTTCCTATTTCGGTCTTTGTTTATGCTGGACATTCCAGTGTTAAGGTCTTTTGCATACTCCTGTCATTTATTGTGATGTTTACCCTCAGCCCTGTACCCTGTATTTAGATTAGAAATCTTACCCAGTGCAGAGCTTCCTCTTGTGCCTGTCTCCTGCACCATCACCTTTTGTTCTGTCTCTGTGTGTATAGTGTGTGCTGGATTCTGCAATATGCAGTAAACCGCAAACCTGCCCAAGGGCTTCCAATTACTATGCAGCCGAAAGGGCCCCCCTTTCCCTCTCTAGGGGGTGATCGTGACACCGACGGCCACAGTTGGACTCCAAATGGGTCGACTCGGGGCTATCGGAGTAATAGTCCATACGTTGGTCCATAGTCCGTAGGGAGGAGGCGAGCCCCCGAGCTTCTCCACCTGTCCTGGCTCAGAGAAACAAGCAGCCTTAGTAGCACATTGAGGGCCCTTCCTGTGGCCCCGGCCGTTGTGGTTACACCACCTTGCTGGTACCCCCTCCTGGGGAAATGACTTACTGCTGGGGAGAGGTACCGCCTGTACCTTCTCTCAGGACATCAACATTCGGCATGATAAATGTGCCAACTGCACCCGCTCCTGGTGCATCAAGCAGCGACAGAGAAGAACAGGGAGTAACCAAGGCCTCCAGCGCAAGGGTTTGGAAGGATGGGCAGAGACCGACTGCGCTCTACCCCGTAGCCAGTGCTTCTGCTGGGGAGATGGACACAGGGGAAATGTCCACTGGCGGGGACTGGGGGAGGGCATCCTCCACTCACGGTGGAGATACCGGCTGCTGGAGAAGCAGCCCCCGGAGATCTTTTTTCAAACTCTCTGGATTCAAGTCTGAAGGTGGGCAGAGGCCAGCGGCGCTCTGCCCAGTAGCCAGCGCTTCTGCTAGGGGGATGGACACTGGGGCAGTGTCTGCTGGCAGGGACTGGGGGAAGGTGTCCTCCACTCGCGGTGGAGATGGAGAGGGCCTTTCGGACCTGTCTGTCGGTTGCTCAGGCATGACCTGGGCAACCCCAGGCTCATCCTGGCAATTTAGCAACTGCAGTGCTCAGTGCAACATTGCTGCTTCCTCTACGATGGGCAAGACAGGAAAATGCGGGAACACCGCCAACTCTAATTCTTTAGATTCCTTGGCACCTTCCACACTGTCCGCTCCTTTTCCAGACAGTCCCAGTCCTCTGTCACAGCCATATCCAGGCCTTCAAGCTCCCTCAGCCACCCATAGCTGGGAGCACATTGGTGCCAATCTGGGCCATCTGCCCCACATCCCCACAAATCTCCAGTGGGGACTTCAGTTTTCCCCAATGTCTCAAGGCAGTCCTCCTTTGACAATGCCCAACCATCCTGCCAGGTCACACCAGTGGAGAACGCCGTCTCCACCACCATTGTTTGCCAGTGATCCTCTGGTTCTTGGCGGTAGAGGCCAGAGGCATGCTGCGCCGTACCGCACTTCGGCCAACAGAGCATCACTGTCCCAATCCAGAGGCTACAGGGCCTCACACTGCCTGGCCCTACTTCGCAGCTCGGCTAGCCGGAGTTCGTGCTGCCACTCACGCTCCCTCTCCTGGTGGTCCAGCTCCTTCTCGGCATCCTGCTGCTTAATGTCATTTATGGATTGCTGGACGCTGGCTTCAGAGGGATTGGCCCCATACAAGCCCAATCGCTCCCGGACTCTCTGCTGGAACAGCTTCTCAAGGGACCGGGGTCCAGCGTCACCATTCCACTGGTCCATTTCAGTCAACTCACTGATCAGGGCGTCCTTGCCCTTGGATCCGGCGGTCCCTCCTCGGCTCTCCAGCAGGTCCCTCAGGGTGTCCCTTTTACAGGTGGTGTAGAAGGACATTTTGGGGTGTCTTGGTGTTGGAGAGCTTCACCAATGTGACGGAAACGCGTTCTTCTGCCTGTCCTGCTTTCCAGACACCCCCTCTAACCCTGATAGATTGTTTTTTTCAATTAAGAAAATGTTTACAAAATTACCTGAATGTGTACAGGACAAAATACAAACTGGCAGTGATTCCACAAAGAGTGTGTTCACCTCACGGCAACAGAAAAAGAGAGATTTAAAAAACACAACTGGAGATTTTTAAACCCTGCAGCTTGGTGAAGCTGACAGAAGAGATCAGTTTCAACACCAGTCAGCAAGGGAACGCATAACAATGGAGGTGGAGATCACACAGAAGAAGACACAAATTTCTCTATGTGTCTCTGCTCAAAGCACACGAGCCAAAGTGACAGAAAACAATTATGCCAGTGGTATTTAAACCCGTAACACCCCCATGGTGATGACATGATCAGTCTAGCCTTCATTGGACAGCTGTCTGTCACATGATCAAAATTATTGGCTGTAAGAAAAGTCAATCAAAGGTTAAAATATGATCTGATTGGCTGCAGACAGAAGACAGATACAGAACAATTATTGGCCAAACACTGTTAACTTTTTCAAGAATTAGGCTTGTGCACTGATTTTTTTTTTTGGTTCGATTCGGTTCGATTTGTTCGGATGTTTAAAATTTTCGATTCGGCTCGTTTCGACCGATTTCTGTTTCGATTCGGTTCGGTTCATTTTTTTTTCGGAATATCGACCATTTTTCGTGTTTTCGGGTCACTTTGCTCGTTTTTTGTATCGACTTTTCGTGATTTCGGAAATTTTCGTTTTTTCGGAACGTCTGTTCTCCTCGTTTCAAAGTGTCTAACTCTATTCGTTTTGACGTAAACTACTATGGTTTACTTTTTTTATACTTTATATATTTTTTTATAATAAATTTTTGGTTTGTTTTTCGGATCCGATAATTCATTCTGTCGATACGATAATTCTGGCGATTCTATCGTGTTTTTTTTTTATTAAATAAAGATCCTTTTTTTCTTATGAATATACATATTTCACAACTTTATTTAATCATATTAAAATGGTATGAAAGCCAAGGAACAAAAAAAAATGAAACAACGATTTAAAAAACGCTAAACTGAAACAAGTGATACGCATTTACAAATACAAAATTTACAGAATCCGCGATATAACCGATCATAGTTAAATATACGATGTCCAGAATTACCGAAATGGAACCGAAATCACGAATGGAACCAAAATCATGAATAGAGCGAAAATAAATTTCGATTTGACACATTTGAAGTCCATTCGAAAAATCCGAAATTTTTTCGTTTCGGCTAGGAAAACTTTTCGGATCTGTCGGTTTTCGGGTCCGATCCGATTCGGAAATTCGGCCGAATCCAAAGACACGAATCGGGAAATTTCGTGAAAATTCCGAAATTCCAAAACCCGAAACGCACATCCCTATATTGCATTGACTGGCTCAGGCTACTGTAAATCATTCCACCAGAGTGAAAAGTCATAACAAATTGATTTGTTTTAACGAATTGAAACAAACTGATTTGTTATTCATTATTACGTTTCATTTTTACTGTGATTCGTATTAAATAATTTCGTATTTCTGAAGTACTTCCGAAATACGAATTAACGGAATCTCGTATGAATTGTTATTCGTTACGAAACGCACACCTCTACTTCTGAGGGACTCCAAAGCCATCATCATTTAGGGCCATGCAATGTCCATGTCCACACAACCCTTTATAAGAACCACCTCTTCAATACTTAGTTAATTTACCAAAACCATAAGTACCAAATCCCCTCCGGGGCACACTACCCATGCCACTGCTGCTGGCTCTTAGGGGTGACATTGCTCATGCCACAGATTTTCGTCAGACATTGCACTTGATGCTGTTCCAGACATAGTGCCTGAGATAGCAAAAACTGTTGAGACAGATGTTGTGATGCTTATAGTGCCATCAATAAACAATTTATATCCCAGATCGAAAGTATTGACCTTCAAGGCCTGCTTGATCTGCAAGACACATATCATGAAGACACGATGACAAACTTGTTGTGACATTGGAAGTGGTGAAGGATGATATGGAGGGGCACCTGTAGAGCATGCAAGCTTTCAAAATTGCTAAATGTGGATATCTGGGGATCTAAATTCATCCTGCCAACCACTCCCTTATTCCCCAGACCTCTCACCATCACAAACACTCTTCTTACCCCTTTCCTGATCTTGATCACAATTACACTGCAGCCCCTGTTTCTACTATCATTCCCTATTCTGCTCTACTTCCCGTTTTTCTTATTATTCTGGTTTAATGTTTATCTCCTTTTTCAATTCCTGTTGTCCAATATCCTAATCTTCTTTCTGGCAAAAACCCCACATTTGCTACTCTTCCTGCCCATAAACCAACCGCTGGCCAAATCCTTACCCTTGTCCATATACTTGACCCAATCTCTAACCTTCCTGCCCCAAAATTAATCCCTAATCCTCCTTCTGTCCCTTCCACCTACCCAGCCCATGCCCCTCTAGGTGCACCTGACTCAATTTTGACCCCTGCTTCTCATCCTGATCCTGCCCCAACCCTATCCCTAACCCCAATCTCTACTCTTCTTCCTGCCCCTGACACAACTTCAACCCCTGCCCTTAACGTGTTTGTATGCACAGCACATTAGCCGATGACAAATCAAATACACAAAACAAGATGATTGCACTGAACACAAAAATAAACGAAAACAAAATATCCAAAAGATATATCCAGGTGCTATCTAGTAAGGCAAGCCACCCCTTATGGCTGAAATATTAAGTACAAAAAAACAATATAACTAGATCCACAACACCAAGTAGAAATATATATATATATATATATATATATATATATATATGTATCTCTTTATTAATGCTCACAAATACAAACAGATAACCATGTGCAATAAATAAACCTAAACAATTACTCTTTAAAAGGTCATAAGTCACTGAGGATATATATAAATTAGACAAAGCAATAACAAAGAGTATGTGTGTAGAGCAGGTACCTGGTCTTGGTTAGTGATGAGCCGAACACCCCCGTGTTCAGTTCGCATTTAGACTCGAACAATTTCAAAAGTTCGAGTTCGAACACGAACACGAACCAAACTCAATGCAAGTCAATGGGACTCGAAATTTAGATTTTTAGAGTGTCCTCCAAGAGGGCATATATGCAAGATATTTGCCATAAAAGGTGTATGGGGGTCCGGGTAGTGCCCTGGGGGACAGGAAACAAGGACAAAAAGTTTTAAAAAAAAGTTTTTAAAGGAACAGTGAGTTTTCCATGAAATAAAGGTTAAGAATAAAAATTCCTTCAAATATCGTGCCTAGGAGATCCCAATAACCTGCCCGTGAAGTGGCGGATTTGTAGGATGTATAGAAACATTTAAAAACAAACAAATGACATTTCAAATGACGGTAAATGCTTTTCCTTTAATCTATTCATAAACAACTGCTTGGGGCGGCAGACTGTATGAAAAGAGGAGACGTTTTAGGACACGCAGAACAAGTTTAGTGATTTTTTGACTAAATTATGGTGAACCTTATGCAGGCTTTGGATGAAAGTAACAATAGGTGCTTTAAAATTGGGCCTTTAGTGTCGGCAACAGTGCCGTGACACCGTAACCCCTCAGTGGTATTGTGGAGGAGTGCAGGGTTGGACCCTGCAGTCCAATACTAAAATTATATGAATCTGGTATAGGCGTGAGTGGCAGTGCACCCAAATATTGTGCCTTTGGTGGCAGCAAGTGAATTCACACCATAAATAACCCCTCTGTGGTATTGTGGAAGAGTGCAGTAGTGGACCCTGCGGTCCAATATTAAAATGATATGAATCTGGTATAGGCGTCAGTGCACCCAAATATTTTGCCTTTGGTGGCAGCAAGTGCCTTTAGACCGTAACCCCTCTGAGGTATTGTGGAAGAGTGCAGTGGTGGAGGTTTTGGTAATGCAGAAGAGATCCCCAATCTATTCAGTTACATCAGCAGCTATAACAAAACCGGGTCAGCAATGTTTAGGCACTTGTACTGTGCAACTGTATATGGTGAGAATCAACGCACACCAGTAGCAACAGGAAGCAAACAGAACAGGCAGGGAATACACAGAGAGATTAGTCAAATGGCAAGCAAAGTCGGCAACAGATCGGGTCCTCAGAACAAGCAGGGTCAGTAACAAGTATACAAACTGATTCGGTAAGCTAGCGATGCGGGAATAAAGGCTGAGACACACTGAGCGTGTAGCGACGCACAGGGTAGCGAAGCAAAGAGAAGCAAACATTTTGACTTTACTCCGCTCCGCCTCACAGCATGTCTACACTGCATTACGTTCGCTTCTCACCGCACTGGACAGGAATCCACTAACTAAATTAAAATGTACACACAAAACTGTTTTATTTTCACAAAGCACATGTTATATAGGCAAAAAAAGTTTCTACTGAATAAAATACATCAAAAATTACTGTTAATTTAATAGGAATAGTATAAAAATATAAAAAAAGGTAACCCCTGATCATCTATATTATAGGGACACGGAGCGCTGTGTATAGAGTAGGGATGCATTAATACTACCAGGGCCGGCGCTAGTGTAAGGCGGCACAGGTGGCCACTTTACTGTCCTGGCTTGCTGTCAGTGTGAGGGGCGGAAAAATTCTGTTTTTAAAATAGCGGAAGCGGAGCTATGAATGATCTTCAGACATCAACCAGGGGCCCAGCCGCGCACTCTCAAAGCGATGCAGTGTGCCTGCCTCAGTCCCACATTCTAAACATGAGCAGGCACGCGGCATAATTTGGCACCGCCCCCTCACGTGACACGCATAGCCAGGGCACGCAGCAGCAGAAAAGCCTGGAGGACAAACCCCAAAGCTTATGGTGCGGCTCTGCAGCAGAGTCAGCCCGTGTGCTTCCACTGTAGTGTGAAGGAGGACTGGGCAGAGAGACCGAGAGAAGATTTTTAAAAGGTTTGAATAAACTGAGGGAGGGGAGGGTGTGTGTGTGTAATGTTCTGCTCGGGGGGTGTAATGTTCTGCTCGGGGGGATGTAATGTTCTCGGGGGGTGTAATGTTCTGCTGGGGGGTGTAATGTTTTGCTGGGAGGGGTAATGTTCTGCTGGGGGGTGTAATGTTTTGCTGGGAGGGGTAATGTTCTGCTGGGGGGTGTGTGTTTAATGTTCTCCTGGGGGGGTGTAATGTTTTTCTGGGGGGAAATGTTTTGCTGGGGGGGTGTAATGTTCTGCTGGGGGGTGTAATGTTGTGCTGGGGAGGTGTGTGTGTAATGTTCTGCTGGAGGTGTGTGTGTAATGTTCTGCTGGAGGTGTGTGTGTAATGTTCTGCTGGAGTGTGCGTGTGTAAAGTTTTGCTGGGGTGTGTGTGTAATGTGCTGCTGGGTGTGTGTGTAATGTTCTGCTGGAGGTGTGTGTGTAATGTTCTGCTGGAGGTGTGTGTGTGTAAAGTTCTGCTGGGGTGTGTGTGTAATGTGCTGCTGGGTGTGTGTGTAATGTGCTGCTGGGTGTGTGTGTGTGTAATGTTCTGCTGGGCGTTTGAGTAAACTGATATCGGTACATTACTGTGAGGTTTATTGCTGTGGAGCTCTGTCATACGCTATATGAAATAAATTTAAGGGGGGTGAAAGTATTTAAAGGGGAAAAATGAATTAAGGGGGAGTGAATTGAATTAGAGGACGAGGACCCTACTGCCAGTCTGCTTCTGGAGACCTGGAGTCGGACAGTGGACCACAGCAACAGAGTGAGAGTGGTAGGTTGCAGGATCACAGGGAAACACTGGGAGCGGCAGGCAGTTTGAAATATGTGGTTATATTGACACAGCAAGACCAGGGGGCACCACCAGGCCACATTGCAAATTTGTGCAGTGCCTGGTGGCCCTCCTATGACACATTGCCTCATGGAAGGGACCACACACTCTGTAGATTGGCCCTGTGGCACAGGAGGGGCACCAGGCACAGCAGTGATTGGCAATGCGTGAGGACACCAAACACTCACGATTGGCATGGCATGGATTGGGTGGAGGGGGGCACCAAAACGCAACTTCACCTGAGTAAACAAAAATGCTTGCACCGGCCCTGGATACCACACAAAGACATATACGTATATATCAACATGCAGACCTATATATACATTTATATCAACACGCAGATATATATATATATATACACCCATCCACAGACCTCAGACCATATATACACAAACACACATGGGGGGTGGCATGTGGACAATCTCAACTAAATGCACCCCCCCATTTGGCTGATCCCTCCAGAAGAAATGTTGAACCTGACAGAGCAGAGAATATATATATTATTCTCTGCTCGATCGGGTTCAACATTTGTTCTGGAGGGATCAGCCAAATTGGGGGGGGCAATTAGTTGCCAAAATGTGCGTGTAATACAAGTCTGAATATATATATTTATAAGAATATAGATCATATATATATATATATATATCATACCTGCCCTTACCTTCCCCTATAAATTTGCTAAAAATATGCACACAAAAAAAGCAAACCACTGCCTGAGACCCCACGCAGCCCATATGTCACCCCCCTCTATCTGGCTGAATGTATCTAATATATAGAATTAAATACATTCAGCCAGGTAGAGAACGAAAAAAAAAAGGTTTTATTTTATGTTCCCGGGGACATTTAAAAATGTCCTTGGATTAAATTTTTTTAGAAATGTGTCACCTTACCTTAGCCTGGTGGTCAGTGGGGGCTCCCTGGATCGAGGTTGTGGGGGGTCTGCCGTGGCCACAGGTGCAGTGGCTCCCTCCCTGCATCGTCTGTCTCATGCCACATGTACCCGGGCGGCTAGCCCGCACAGTTGCAGCTCTGTCATCCGGCGGCCGCATGCTCCTCAAGGGGATCCTTGGAGGCCCCGCCAGGCTGCCCTCAACAGTGCCCAATTAGAGGGCCTTGTCTGCCTGATGTTTTAGTAACAAGAATGTTTTATCCCATAGGCTTCAATGTTAAAAATATTCCTTTTTTAATTAAATATCTAATAAACCGTTGCTTATAATATTCTGCAGTAAAGAGTCTCTTTATCTCTAGATATTTTAGTATTTTTAAAGCATTTTTAATACTTTTTTCAAGTATTTTATTTATTTTTTCGAACTTTTGGCGAACGTCCCAAAAAGTTCGAAGTTTGCATACTTTTGAACGGCCAATGTTCGAATCGAACTCCGAACCGATCGAACCGAACAGCTCATTATTATTATTATTATTCTTTATTTATAAAGCGCCAGCATATTCCGCAGCGCTGTACAATAAGCACAGTAAAGACAGGGTTACAATACATTGAACAACATTTGACAAACAGTACAGGAGGAGATGAGGGCCCTATTCCCGTAGGAACTCACAATCTGGGAGGGTTGGGGTTGGAAACAGGAGGAGAGGACTGTAAGGTGAGAGTGATTGATGGTTGTGTCAGTGAGTTGGGTGGTAGGCTTCCCTAAATAGGAATGTTTTCAGGGAGCATTTGAAGGAAGAGAAGTTAGGGGAAAGTCTGACAGTACGAGGGAGAGCGTTCCAGAGAGTGGGGGCTGCGCGTGAGAAATCCTGCAGTCTATCATGGGAAGAGGTGATGCTCATCCCTAGTCTTGGTATATGCGTCTCGCCCTGGGGCTTTCTATATCCACATTTCCTATTTCTTTGATGTATGTATTTTGGTATATATTTTTTTGTTGTATTTAGTAGGATACTAGCGATGTTCTTTTTTCTGCGGTGTTTTGATTCAGGTCACGTAATACGTATATTCAGTGGTCAATAGAGCTCAGGGTTTGTGCTCTACACACATACTCTTTGTTATTGCTTTGTCTAATTTATATATCCTCAGTGACTTATGACCTTTTAAAGAGTAATTGTTTTGGTTTATTTATCGCACATGGTTATCCGTTTGTATTTGTGAGTATTAATAAAGAGATATATACTGTATATATATTTACTTGGTGTTGTGCTTCTAGTTATATTTTTTTTTCTCAAATCAAATACACAAACACTCATACTTCAATCAGCACAGGGCAACATCTCATTTACGGTCTATGGGCATTTTTCACATAAATGATGTCACACTTGACACAAAACATGTGACTAGAGATTCCATGTGGACAGAGCAAACAATTTACATCACAAAACAGGCCACAACACACCTTTCAAACCCACCTAACATGGGAAATATTATAACAACTAACTTTAAAAAGACAGAGAACATGTTTGAGAAATAAAACATTATCAGGGTTGTTTAGAAAGCGTGAAAAGCAGGAGAATGACTGGAGAATGAGAAATTCGAGGTCAAAATAGCCGATTTGGAAAGTGAGATGAAAGGGAGAATTTTTCTGGTTTGGCTATTTTGACCTAGAATTTTTCATTCTACAATCATTCTCCTGCTTTTCACACTCTCTGAATAACCCTGAATATCTATATAATAAAACAGTTTCAAAGTCTGTCGCCGTCAAGCGATGAGTGCGCATGCGTGACGGACATTTGAAACTGTTTTAACGGCCAGCTCGCAACCCAAACAGGTAGCTGTGCGTGTCGGCCACTTGCAAAAAAAAAAAAATCGTCACGAGTGGCGCGCAGCTACCAGTTTGTTTAAACGGCGCAAGTCCCGAATCCTCCAGCGGTGACCGTCCTCCGGCTGTGGCAGGCTGCTCAGCCGGCATCCAGGCTCAGGCGAGCCCCCGGCTTGGCTTGGGCCTATAGGCCCAGCCGACCCGGGGACTCGCCTAAGCCTGGAGGCCGGCCTAGCAGCCTGCCACAGCCGGAGGACAGTCACTGCTGGAGCTCCGGGCCAATGTAGGAGGATGTTGCCTACACATACTCCCCTACATTGGCCCTGAGCTCCAGCGGTGACTGTCCTCCGGCTGTCGCAGGCTGCTCGGCCGGCCTCCAGGCTCAGGCGAGCCCCCGGCTTGGCTTGGGCCTACAGGCCCAGCCGAGCCAGGGACTCGCCTAAGCCTGGAGGCCGGCCGAGCAGCCTGGGCAGCCGGAGGACGGTCACCGCTGGAGCTCAGGGCCGATGTAGGAAGATGTTTCCTACACATACTCCCCTACATCGGCACTTAGCTCCTCCAGCGATGGCAGTCCCGCTTCGTGTCCTCTCTCAGTTGGTCGCCGGTATGACGTCACAAAAGCCTTTGACCCTGGGTCAAAGGCTTTTGTGATCTCATACCGGTGACCAACAGAGAGAGGACACTGGAAGCAGGACTGCCATCGCTGGAGGAGCTAAGGGCCGATGTAGGTGAGTATGTGTGGAACCGGTGAAGGACTCGAGGCTGATGTAGGTGAGTATGTGCTCTCCACACCCACCCTGCTTGCTCGGCCAGTATCCAAGCTTAGGCGAGCCCCCGGCTTGGCTTGGGCCTAGAGGCCCAGCTGAGCCGGGGACTCACCTGAGCATGGAGGCCGGCCGAGCTGCCTGCTCGGGCGTCCTCCAGGCTCAGGTGAGTCCCCGGCTCGGCTGGGCCTCTAGGCCCAAGCCAAGCTGGGGGCTCGCCTAAGCTTGGATGCCGGCCGAGCTACTTGCTTGGCCGGCATCCAGGCTCAGGCGAGCCCCCGGCTTGGCCTGGGCCTAGAGGCCCAACCGAGCCGGGGGCACACCTGAGCATGGAGGCCGGCCGAGTTGCCTGCTTGGGCGTCCTCCAGGCTCTGCTCGGGTGTCCTCCAGGCTCAGGCGAATCCCCGGCTCGGCTGGGCCTCTAGGCCCAAGCCAAGCCGGCGGTTCGCCTAAGCTTGGATGCCGGCCGAGCTACTTGCTCGGCCGGCATCCAGGCCCAGGCGAGCCCCCGGCTTGGCCTGGGCCTAGAGGCCCAGCCGAGCCAGGGGCTCACCTGAGCATGGAGGCCGGCCGAGTTGCCTATATACACATATATAGTTTTTACAGGTGTGTATATATATATATATATATATATATACAGGGTGTGTATATATATATACCCACATGGTGTTACAGGGGTGTAATAAATATATATATATATATATATATATATATATTATACACCCACATGGGGTTTCAGGGTATATATATATATACACCCACATGGGGTTACAGGGTGTATATATACATATATATATACCCACATGGGGTTACATGGTGTGTGTATATATATATATATATATATCTATATATCCCACATGAGGTTACAGGGTGTGTATGTATGTGTGTGTGTGTATATATATATCTCCTGTAACATATATATATATATATATATATGACTGCCCTTAGGGCAGGCTTTATACCTAGTAATAATAATAATAATTAGAAGAAAAATAATATTTCAACAATATCTATATTTTTTAAACAAAGTCTTTTTTTAAATTTGAACAAAACAGTGGGAGGGATTTATACCCAGAATCTAATGCCCCCAGACCAGGGACACCTGTCTCATGATTAGGGATGAGCTGTTCGGTTCGATCAGTTCGGAGTTCGACTCGCACATTGGAAGTTCGAAAGTTCACGAAATTCAAACTTTTTGGCGTGTTCGGTTGAAGTTCGAAAAAAAATTATTTTGAAAAAAGTATAAAAAATACTAAAAGAAATAGAAATAAATAGACTCTTTACTGCAAAATATTATAAGCAATGGTTTATTAGATAATGAATTAAGAATTTACCTAATGTCTAGGTGCGAAGATTTTCACCTCTAAATGACCTGTGCTCTCAAACGGCGTAAACAACAGGTGTTTAATAAGTGTTTGGAAATAACATGTGCTACTAATTAGCAATTTGAATTTGATACATTGCCTGCAGACTGGGTGGGGGCTCCTGCACATGTATGAACAAACACTGTGCTTGTTTTGAATTCTAAGAAGTGTTCATTTCTACTACATTTCCTCTGATATGCTGTTTAACCCCTTAAGGACCAGGGCTCTGTAAAGCCAATCATTAATGATGTAGATGTTACATCATTTGTCATCAAGGGCTTAATAAAATCTTTATCACACTCCTTAGATTTAAACGTAATATTCCAGTATTTGTATGTCATGTACCTCTCCCGAAGGGCCTATGTGAGCATACAATTATTATTGTGTTAGAAATGTCTATCATAAAGCGTACAAGCTGAGTCCCTAGAGTCTCTGACTATCCATTGTCATATATACAGTGGCAAGAAAAAGTATGTGAACCCTTTGGGATTACGTGGAGTTTTGCATGAATTGGTCATAAAATGTGCTCCGATCTTCATCTAAGTCACAACAATTTGAAAAACACAGTGCACTGTGCTCTTGCAGTCATCTTTAAAGGATGACCACGCCTAGGGAGAGTATCAACAGTGCTGAACGTTCTTCATTTGTAGACAGTCTGTCTTACCGTGGACACATGAACATCAAGGCTTTTGGACATACTTTTGTAACCCTTTCCAGCTTCATGCAAGTCAACAATTCTTGATCGTAGGTCTTCTGAGAGCTCTTTTCTGCGAGGCATGGTTCACATCAGGCAGTGCTTCTTGAAACCAGTAAACCCAAAACTGGTGTGTGTTTTTAAAGGGCCGGACAGCTTTCAGCAACACATCCAATAATATCACATTTATTGGACTCAAGGTTGGCTCACTCCTGGCTCCAATTAGTTCTTGGAGAAGTCATTAGGCTAGGGGTTCACATACTTTTTCCACCCTGCACTGTTAATGTTTACATGTTATGTTCAATAAACACATGAAAACATATAATGTTTGTGTTGTATTACTTTAAGCAGACTGTGTTTTTCAAATTGTTGTGACTTAGATGAAGATCAGAGCACATTTTATGACCAATTCATACAAAACTCCATGTAATCCCAAAGGGTTCACATACTTTTTCTTGCCACTGTACCTTGCTTTATACATATAATACATTCCCTCATCAAACAGAATAGTAGCCAGTCCCTGTGCATTTTAACCCCTTAAGGGTGGCTAGGTGTCGTGTATGGGTCTCTGATGGCAATGTTTCTATACATCCTACAAATCCGCCACTTCACGGCAGGTTATGGGGACCTCCTAGGCACGATATTTGAAGTAATTTTTTGTTTTTATTTTTAACCCTTATTTTATCGAAAACTCACTTCCTTTAAAAACGTCTTTATTTAAACTTTTTGTCCTTGTTTCCTGTCCCCCAGGGCACTACCAGGACCCCCATACACCTTTTATGGCAAATATCTTGCATATATGCCCTTTTGGAGGGCACGCTAAAAATCGAACTTTTGAGTCCCATTGACTTGCATTGAGTTCGGTTCGATTTCGAACTCGAACTTTTGAAATTGTTCAAGTTCGAATGTGAACCGAACACGGGGGTGTTCAGCTCATCCCTACTCATGATACTGGTCCTCCCCATTACTCCCAATAACACAGACTATTCCCATCAGGGCTAGGGATGAGCTGTTTGGTTCGATCGGTTTGGAATACAATTCGAACATCGCCTGTTCACATGTTTGCGAACTACAAACCTTTCCGCGTGTTCGCCGCATGTTCGCCCACAATGGACCACAATGCACTTTTCCACTGGCCTGAAGCTTGTAATTGGCTACAGCCTTGCACCTGACCACAGGTCAGGTGCAAGACAGGTTCAAGACTATGCCAATCACGGCTCAGAGTCCTGATTGGGCAAATTTTCGCCAATCACGGCTCAGAGTCCTGATTGGGCAAATTTTCCCCAATCATGGGCTCACAGAGCTAAGTCCTGCAGCACACTATATAAGGCTTCACGCAGCACTTCAGCACGTGTTTGAGAGGAGATTGTTGTTGTGTTAGTGTGTGTTCTCACTGCCAGTCTGCCACCAGCTAATGGGGGGGGGGTTCATTTCTAGAAAATATCTGGGAATTGTTCTAATCTTTGTGTTCTCACTGCCACCAAGTATTTGGGGGGTCAGTAATTTCTACAAAATATCTGGGAATTGTGGTAATCTGTGTGTTCTCACACCCAGCAACTATTTTGGGGGTCAGTAATTTCTACAAAATATCTGGGAATTGTTCTAATCTCTGTGTTCTCACTCCCAGCAACTATTGGGGGGTCTCATTTCTACAAAATATCTGGGAATTGTTCTAATCTGTGTGTTCTCACTCCCAGCAACTATTTGGGGGGGTCTCATTTCTACAAAATATCTGGGAATTGTTGTAATCTGTGTGTTCTCACTCCCAGCAACTATTTTGGGGGGGGGTCAGTAATTTCTACAAAATATCTAGGAATTGTTGTAATCTGCGTGTTCTCACTGCCACCAAGTATTTTGGGGGGGTCAGTAATTTCAACAAAATATCTGGGAATTGTTGTAATCTGTGTGTTCTCACTGCCACCAAGTATTTTGGGGGGGTCAGTAATTTCTACAAAATATCTGGGAATTGTTCTAATCTGTGTCTTGTCACTGCCACCCATCAGGGGGTCTCACTGATTAATAGGAGGTTTCTGCGAATTGTAATCTGTGTCTTGTCACTGTTGCCAGCTATCAGGGGGTCCTATTAGGGGTCTCAATGACTTGTAGGTGGTTTCTGGGTATTGTAATCTGTGTCTTGTCACTGGCTGCCAGCTATCAGGGTGTCTCACTGAGTTATACCAGAGTTCTGTAAATCTTTATACCAGAGTTGAATCAGAGTTCTGCAGCATATCTCCAATTTTTATAACAGAGTTGAATCAGAGTTCTGTATATATTTAATCTATATATCACTCACTATGTCAGAAAGAACAAAAAGGACAGGCAGACACTCCCAGGCACAGATAAGAGGGCAAGCAGCCTCTGTGTTGGGAAGCTGTGCCTCTGGTCGTCGTGGACGTGGTGTATCCTCTGCAGGGGCACACTTGTCCTTTCTAACTGGTGCTGGCCATCTTCTTAAGCAGCAGCAACATACAGAGGATTTAGTGAATTGGCTAACCAGGCCATCCTAGTCCTCCCAGTCCTCTGCCAGGAAGGCTTCTAGTGGTTTACAGTGCACCTCAGCTGCCAAAGCATATAATGAAGACTCCATGTCCACAGCTACTCCTGCCATAGCCTAACTATCACACACAGAGGAGTCAGTTGAATTGTTTGACTACAATGACATGCTGCTTGAGAATGTGCAGCAACTACAGTGCTCTGATTCAATCTTTGAGGTTGCGGATGGGAGTATAATCAACCTAGAGGAAGGGGGTGCCAGAGATGACACACAAATAACTGGCACTCATGTTGCCCCAGCAGCTGCAGCATACTGTCAAGTTGGCTCCAGTGACGAAGAGATAGGGGGTGATGACAATGATGATGAGGTCACTGACTCCACCTGTATGCCTGATCGAACAGAGGAGTCAAGTGAGGAGGAGAAGGAGGAACAACAAACACGAGGCACAATATCCTCTATGACCAACCGTAGCACTAGCCAGTCCAAGGCATCCGAGGTCAGAGCTGCTCAGGTGCAGAGCGCTGTTGTCTCAAAGCACACATCCAGGAACTCTGCTGTCTGGGAGTTCTTTAAGAAATGTGCAGCATACCGCACCGTTGCTATTTGTACTCTATGTCAGATGAGGCTCTGGCGTGGGAAAGACACCGGACGCTTGGGTACCACGTGCTTGAGGTGACATATGGCCACCTGCCACGCATCCCGTTGACGCAAAACTTTGCGTAGGTCCTCCTCACCTGTCTCTACCCCCACTATATGTCCTGCCATGTCATTGACTCCAACCTCCACTGACAGGGATGATGCTACAGTAATGGATGTACCAGGTCCTTCCTCACAATGTGACAGAATCCCATTGTCACATTCAGTCTCAATGGCGGTACCCGGCATGCGCCAAGAAGGGCCCAGGTATAAGTAAAAGCCGCTATATGCAGAGATGCGGGACACAAATATCTAGGTTACGTGAATAAACCACAGGAGACACTGGGGACCTCTGCATGGCTATACCGAAAGAAGCCCTATGCTGATAGATTGGTCCTTAGAGTGGCCGAATCTGCACTAACAGAAAAGGGGTTACCTAGTAGCCGTGCAGAGTCCTGGGGAAAACACAGATAACCTGAAGGAGTTATACTCCACAACTTGCAGGGAAGGACTTCAACATACAAAAGCCGTGGTCAGCAGGGACACACAACATATACATCATTATATACAGTACAGCTAGGGATGTCCAGAAGAGTCGTCAGTGAATAAGCCAGGAGTCAAAACCAAAACGTTTACCTTAAAGCCAAAGCGGGGATACACCACCAGAGAAAATCCGTCAGCCAGGCCAGAGGGTCAATACCAGGAAATCAATCAGAACATGAAACTCAGACAAAGGAGAAACACTGAAACTGATAACATGAAAAACACTGGACATGAACTTAGGCTAATTAAAGAAACAATAGACAGAGAAACCAAAGAAATAAGGTAAACTTTAAACACGAAATAGAACTTGAACTTAGACAGAATAACAGGGTGCTCTCAGAAACAAAACTAGAAGCTGAAGTCAACCAGATGCAAGAGCATGGTGATATGGGCCCATGGCTTTATATAGGGAAGTAATCAGCCCATATCACCAGCAGAAGCTTAACGAGCAACTGAAACAAGCAGACACATTAACCCCTGAGCTGCACCTCAGGGAAAAGCAACATAGAAAAACATAGGAACAAGGACATGAGGAATACAGAGGGCAGGGAGACAGGGTTGGAACGTGGGAATGTGACACCCATCAGCTGAAGATTTACACAGTCAGATTACGTTGCCCCAGCTGTTGCATTGTAAGAAATATATAGTCCCAACCATCCCCAAGCACAGCGTCTAAATGCCAGCTTAGCAAAATTACTCACATTGCAGCTGCTGACTTTCCAGCTGGTGGACTCTGCCCCCTTCCGTGAATTTGCTGAATGTGATGTACCACAGTGGCAGGTTCCAAAACACCATTACTTTTCACGCAAGGCCATTCTAGCACTATACCAGCACGTGGAAGACAATGTTATCGAGTCATTGGGAAAGGCAGTCAGCAGCAAGGTGCATGTGACTTTAGACACGTGGTCCAGCAAGCATGGACAGGGCCGTTACATTTCCTTCACGGCACACTGGGTAACTCTGATTGCAGCTGGGAGGGATCCGAGACGGGGCTCTGTGCTGGAGTTTGTTCATCCACCACGCCTCCAGAAAGCTGCTTGTATGAGGTCTGTCTGCTCCACCACCACCTCTCCCTCTTCCTCCTCCTCCTTCTCTGTCTCTGGCAAAGTGGCAGTTAAACCGATGCGTGGCAGGGGCTACATAATGGCTCAAGCAAAAGATGTGCTTGAGCTGGTTTGTTTAGGAGACAGGAGCCACACTGGGCCAGAAATTCTGTCAGCTCTGCAGGGGCAGGTGCAGAGATGGTTAAAACCATGCCAACTTCAGCTGGGAATGGTCATCTGCGATAATGGCAGCAACCTTCTCTCCGTCCTACACCTGGGTAAGTTAACACATGTACCATGCCTAGCACACGTCCTAAATCTGGTGGTACAACGTTTCTTAACCAGGTACCCAGGGCTAGAAGAGCTTCTCAGCCAGGCCAGAAAAGTCTGCAGCCACTTCAGGCGGTCATTCCCAGCAAGTGTTCGCCTGGCAGAAATTCGAAGAGAATTCCACCTTCCCACAAACCGTCTCATCTGTCACATGCCCACCAGGTGGAACTCGACATTAGCAATGCTGAAGCATCTGCACAAGCAGCAGAGGGCATCAACGAGTACCTGTGTGAGTATGGCACAAGGACAGGTTCAGGTCAACTTGTTTTTTTCCCCCTGCAGTGGCTGATGATCAAGGATGCATGCACTGTACTGTCACCATTTGAGGAGGCAACGAGGATGGTGAGCAGGGACAGTGCATACATCAGTGAACCAAATCCTTTAGTGTTCTTGCTGGAGCACACTCTGCAGGGATTTATAGATATGGCTCTAGAGACAGAGCAGCAGGAGGAAGAGGAGGCCTTCCCTAGCTCTGAAGTCCCCAGTCTTTCCACAGACAGCATTCCATCGGGTCCTCCTCAGATCAGAAAGGAGGAGGATGAGGAGGAATATTTAAGTTGTGGGGGCATTGAAGGTGGGGATTCCTCAAGGGAGGGTTTTGTGTACCCAGAAACACAAAGACTAGTACGTGGCTGGGAGGAGGAAGTGCACAATGGGGTCATCCTCCTCATTGACCAGGAAGACTCGGAAGCTATTGCCACCTCCAACCTATGCTGCATGGGCTCCCTTATCATGCAAAGCCTGCTAAAGGACCCCAGGATTCGTGCTATCAAGGAGAGGGATCATTACTGGTTGGCAAGCCTTCTTGATCCACGATACAAGGGTAAAGTTACAGAGCTCATCCTGCCCGCACAGAGAGAGGACAGGATGAAGAAACTTGAGGATGCTCTAAAGCGACACTTGTGTAACACCTTTCCAGGCACCGGTAGGTTACCAAGTGATGACACAGGTGCTTCTGAGGCTGTGGATGATCAGAGGAATAGAGCTGAAGGCTTAATGCCTCGAGCAGCTTGATCCGCAGCTCCAGACCTGCTTGTTCTGATCCTCTGCCTCGGAGCCTCTTTGAATTGCCAGAAAGCCACTCTGCACCTTCTGAGGGTGAGAGTGGGTACCCTGAATGAGACACCAGACAAGCTGTATGTTCAAACAGGAATCTATGGCTTTTAATGAACAAAAAACAATGCTATTTATGCCCAGGTCCAACAGTGATCATTTGCATAAACCAAATAATGAACCTTGACTTACTAAAACTCTAATTACATCAGGTCAGGTAGATATTTGCAATAAACATTCCTTAGCCTTGATATAACACATCATTTACATAATCTACTGTAAAGGAAATCAGATATTGGGTGTCTGAGACATTGGTGACTCTCAACCTCTCAGACATGTAAACAGATAACTTAGATAGCCTTATTGCACAATCACACGTTTCTCAAACTGGTTTACCTTCTACACAAAAGAAAGCATTTGAAACTAGCTGCAGGTTGCATCTTTAAAAAAAACACATTTACCTAAACAATTAAAAGTATATTTATAACTAAAGTTAAGCAATTTACACTACATTTAAAATCACACCAAATATAAATGAACATAAGGTCTTTCCAAAGGCAAATGTCTATGGCCCCTATTACATTCTCTGCGCAAGTGGTTTTGCGTGCGCAAATGCGCGAGGGTAAAAACCATTTGCGCGCAACGTCACGTTCTTATCTATGCGCAATGAACGCGCGTTAACGTCTACCGCGGGTGAACCTGCGCGAACGAAAATTCATGTGCGCATCCTATACTTAACATTGTCAGCGCAAATGCGTTCGTCCGCTGGTACGTGGATGGTATTTCAATTTTTGTAACGTCTTTGAAAAGCAGGTGGTAACTGTAAATCTGATCGTCCTGGCCGAAATGAAATACACCGGCACAAAATAAAAAATACAGCACAGTACAGTTACACATTCTACACATACCCAAACATTAAAAATTATAAATTGCTTTATTTATTTTTTTCCTGCAGCATACATACTCAGATTGACTTTGACAGGCACAACAACCTAACGTTAGAAAATGGTGGTTCTTAATTCTGATTGGCTGAATCCCGTGAAAAAAACAGTCAGAACACAGATTTCTGCGCATAACGTACTTTGCGCACAGTTTTGCGCGTCGTTTTTAAGCACGAAAATTTTTGACTGATGAAAAAATGCGCTCGGATCGAAATACCACGTAAATTTTCACGCAATCACTTTTTTTTTTCCTGCGCAAAAAAAATTGTGCTGCACGAGCGCAATTGCACAGAGAATGTAATATGGCCCTATTCTGTTTTTTTTGCCAGGAAAATAACAGTCTTGGGGTTTGAAGCGGGGAGCGCTATGTGAGTTCTATGACAGCAAGATGGCAGAATCTTTGCTCCATAATCACCATACAGAGGTCTTGTATCTAAAATGAGAGAGAGGGGTGAGAGAGGGGTGATAAAAGAATGAGAGAGAGGGGTGAAAAAAGAATGACAGAGAGAAAGGGTAAAAATAATAAGAGGGGAGGTTAAAAAAATGAGGGGGTGAAAAAGAATGAGGGGGCTGTGTAAAAAAGGCAGCGGAGCTCTGTGATACGCTCCTACACACTGCACATTATTGTGAGTTATTGCTGTGGTGCTCTGATACAGTAATGCATAGTGTGTATAAGTGTATCAGAGCACCACAGCAATAAAACTCACAGTAATGTGTGGTGTGTATGAGCGTATCACAGAGCTCCACAGCAATAAAACTCACAGCAATGAGCAGTGTGTATGAGTGTATTACAGAGCCCCACAGCAATAAAACCCACAATAATGTGCGATGTGTATGAGTGTCTTATAGAGCTCCCCAGTAATAAAACTCACAGTAATGTGTGGTGTGTATGAGTGTATTACAGAGCTCCACAGCAATAAAACTCACAGTAATGTGTGTTGTGTATGAGCGTATCACAGAGCTCCACAGTAATACAACTCACAGTAATGTGGAGCTCTGTGATTGATTACTGTGGAGCTCTGTGATACACACGGCACATTACTGTATCAAAGAGCTGCACAGTAATAAAACTCACACTCATACAGACGGCACATTACTGTGAGTTTTATTACTATGGAGCTCTGTAATACACTAATACACACCGCACATTATTGTGAGTTTTATTGCTGTGGTGCTCTGATACACTCATACACACTACACATTACTGTATCAGAGCACCACAGCAATAAAACTCACAATAATGTGCGGTGTGTATGAGCGTGAGTTTTATTGCTGTGGAGCTCTGTGAAACAATAATGTGTCATGTGTATGAGCGTATCACAGAGCTGCACATTACTGTGAGTTTTATTGCTGTGGAGCTCTGTAATACATTCATACACACCTTCACATTACTGTGAGTTTTATTGTTGTGGAGCTCTGTGATACACTAATGCACACCACACATTACTGTGAGTTTTATTACTGTGGCACCCTGTAATACACTCATACACACCGCACATTATTGTGGGTTTTATTGCTGTGGTGCTCTGATACAGTAATGTGTAGTGTGTATGAGTGTATCAGCGCACCACAGCAATAAAACCCACAGTAATGTGCGGTGTGTGTATGAGCGTATCACAGAGCTCCATAGCAATAAAACTCACAGTAATGTGCAGTGTGCATGAGTGTATTACAGAGCTCCACAGCAATAAAACTCACAGTAATGTGCGGTGTGCATGAGCGTATCACAGAGCTCCACAGCAATAAAACTCAAAGTAATGTGCGGTGTGTGTGTATGAGCGTATCACAGAGCTCCATAGCAATAAAACTCACAGTAATGTGCAGTGTGCATGAGTGTATTACAGAGCTCCACAGCAATAAAACTCACAGTAATGTGCGGTGTGCATGAGCGTATCACAGAGCTCCACAGCAATAAAACTCAAAGTAATGTGCGGTGTGTGTATGAGCGTATCACAGAGCAGCAATAAAACTCACAGCAATGTGCAGTGTGTATGAGCATATCACAGAGCTTCACAGCAAAATAAAACGCACAGTAATGTGTGGTGTGTGTATGAGTGCTTTACAGAGCCCCACAGCAATAAAACTCACAGTAATGTGCGGTGTGTATGAGTGTATTACAGAGCTCCCCAGTAATAAAACTCACAGTAATGTGCAGTGTGCATGAGTGTATTACAGAGCTCCACAGCAATAAACTCACAGTAATGTGTGTTGTGTATGAGCATATCACAGAGCTCCACAGTAATAAAACTCACAGTAATGTGGAGCTCTGTGATTGATTACTGTGGAGCTCTGTGATACACACGTCACATTACTGTATCAAAGAGCTGCACAGTAATAAAACTCACACTCATACAGAAGGCACATTACTGTGAGTTTTATTACTATGGAGCTCTGTAATACACTAATACACACCGCACATTATTGTGAGTTTTATTGCTGTGGAGCTCTGATACAGTAATGTGTAGTGTGTATGAGTGTATCAGAGCACCACAGCAATAAAACTCACAATAATGTGCGGTGTGTATGAGCGTGAGTTTTATTGCTGTGGAGCTCTGTGAAACCATAATGTGCCATGTGTATGAGCGTATCACAGAGCTCCACAGTAATCCATCACAGAGCTCCACATTACTGTGAGCTTTATTAATGTGGAACTCTGTGATGCGCTCATACACACCGCACATTGCTGTGTGTTTTATTGCTGTGGAGCTCTGTAATACATTCATACACACTGCACATTACTGTGAGTTTTATTACTGTGGCACCCTGTAATACACTCATACACACCGCACATTATTGTGGGTTTTATTGCTGTGGTGCTCTGATACAGTAATGTGTAGTGTGTATGAGTGTATCAGAGCACCACAGCAATAAAACCCACAATAATGTGCAGTGTGTATTAGTGTATTACAGGGTGCCACAGTAATAAAACTCACAATAATGTGTGGTGTGTATGAGTGTATTACAGAGCCTCGCAGTAAAAAAAACTCACAATAATGTGCCGTGTGTATGAGCGTGTGTTTTATTGCTGTGGAGCTCTGTGATACGCTCATACACGTCACGCATTAATTTCCTTTATATTTACACTGCTTTGTTATATTAGTAATGATAATTAAAGAATAATTTAAGAGGGTGTGTTTAGGGACAGAATTATAGGTAAGGTTTGGGTGGGGCAACTGGTGGCGAGTAACTATTAAGGCCTGGCTAGTAGCTCGGGACCTGACATTTTGAGCCCAGAACTAATCTATAGGTATAATATATCTGTTAACGATACATTAGTAAATCTACTTAATACATAAAGCTATAGACTGAGAGAACTAGCATTAATTCTAACACACATACAGGAAACACATGTTTAGACCTAAAATAAGTTGTGTAATTCCCCTTCACATTATCTCTTCATTCCTTCAGTGACAGCACCTGTGCGTATCCGTATAGATTGAGAATCTGAGCCATTGGAAGGGATGTATGTGACCAGCGATCTCCTATAAATCCAGCTAATTTACCCCGATTCCGGCAGGAATAATTAGGGATTTCTATACTATCTCCAGTCAGTATCTGCAGGACACTTTGTATGACTTTCCCCTCATCTCCACAGGAATCAAACACATGGTATCCCAGGGTGACATTGGGTAAAATATCCGGGTCTCTGTTTATCTCTTCAATTGCCAAGATAAAAGCCAGGAGATTCTTGTATTCAGCAGCATCAATACTGTAAGAAAAAGGGATTGTTTTAATGTTACGAACATAAACTGCAATATGAATGGATTGAGAGACTTAAACGAGATGGAGAGGAACACATGAGCAATTAAAAGGACATAGAGGGAAAGAGGAACAATATGTGATACAGAGCAGAAGCATGAAAAAAACATCAAAAGGAGGAGATACATGGAGATGGAGACAAATAAAGGAGTAAAATGACAAAGGGCACATAGAGGGAGAGAAGCAGAGACACACATACAGGGTTATTCAAAGAGCACCGAAATTCCACTGCAGGGTCCCTGAAGTGCTGGGAACAAGCCACCAAACGCAACTGGGGAAAAAAAACGCACCTGGCGAACGCACCTGAAAAATACCTAGAAATTAAATAAAGAAACTTTTTGCTGCAAATTAAAAGAATAAGTGGTTGAATAAATATTTAATAAAAACAGGGAATATTCGTTACATTGAAACCTATGGGATTCACCTTATTAAACCTGTCAAATGAAACCACCAAACATCAAGGCATTTCACTGATATTTTTCTGCTGTTCGGCATCTCTGAATAGATTAATCATTGCTTCTCTATGGGGATTTCACTGCTGTCGAAGATCTCCATATTTCTTTTTGAATAGCCGAATGGCCACGAAATTGCACCGTATGGGGAAATTCAATGTTAGGCGCAATTTCAGATCCAATTCGGCTCTCTGTGAATAGCCCCTATAGTGGAAAATAATGGGGGGCAAACAAGATATGGGGAGCGAAATGACACTATAACAATCTGATGAATAAATAATAATAGGGGGTGTAGGTACATAATGTTTGCAGATTTTTATGCAATTTGTAACAATTCATTAGTTCAATTATATTGTTGTCATAAAACTGTAAAGTAAAGGGTTAATGTTTGTGATACAGCAGAGAAGGAAACAGTTTTCTTGCAGATCCTATATATTCCTAGTGATGCATAAAATAAAATGCTGTGAAATGAAAACACTAACTTACCGCAGACATATTTTCTGCCACGTATTAAACACCATCATAGTAGTATATACAGTGGTCAGTCCTCCGATCATCACATCTCCATCCTGGTGATATTCATACTCAAATTGCATTGCTGCTCTGGAGATCCGGCATCCAGTCATTAATTTCTGCGTCACCGCTGTTCCAGATGTCCCCCACAGGATGATCAGACAGAACATCACTACGAACACATGAGATGAATCTCGGGAAAGACATCCAGCCATGACTGAGACTGTGATTACCTGCAGATCTACAGCATCTCATGATATCCGTGCTCGGATCTGTGCAGCTTAACACAAGCCGTGTCGTATATATACAATTCATGTTCTATATCCATGAGCTGAGATAAAATCTCTAGACAAGTGAATAAAAGTCTCCAAACAAAACAACTGCTTTTAGATTTCTATCTATAAGACGATAGTAACTGGTGAAACTTGCAAATAACGTCAGAAAACTTTACAGATTTCATAAGAAACTATAGAGAAAGTAATGGCTTACCATGGAATAATTCAACCTACAGTCACGTGACAAAGAATTCAATGGTTTTACATATCAGAGCATAAATTAAAAAACCACCTGGTCCTTAGCAGGTCTTAAAAGTAAGAAAACAGAAAATAAATTTCAGATGAACAGCAACACATAACGTGTTATTTATTTAACACAACGTAGACAAACATGGAGAAGCCAGGTGTGAAAAACTAAGCACACCTTTACTGCTTCCATTAGAATTAAGAAGGTAAGTAGGAGCCTGGTGCTGCTAATCAAATGCCGGACATCAAATATAATCAGCAAGAGTGACCAACTCTATACTAGCAGATATTTTAGCAGTTTGCTGGTTTCGAGAATTCAGGTGTGTGTTAACACAATGCCAAGGAGGAAAGACATCAACAATGGTCATAAGAGGCAATCGTTACTGTCCATCAATCTGAGAAGGACTATAAGGCCTTTTCCAATTGTTATAGATCTCCATACCACTACTGGGTCACATCTGTTAATGCTGCTTCCTTTGTCGGACCCTAGCAGTCTTTTGTGCCTTTCTCCAGCCCTTAGCCAAAGCTTAAGGACAGGTACACTGAAAGCATGGTGATAGCATTCCCCAGAAATGAGTCTGCACGCAGATCTTGAGGTTAGAAAAGTCAGCCTTAAACTGTGCCTTTAATGAATAATATATACAGTGGCAGGCATGGCTTAGCTGGCAATGGAAAATGACACCCTGGCGTCTTACTACATTTTATCAGGAAACTCTCCCTGGCATATTTCTGTGCAGAAATGTCTGCCTGGTGTCCTGCTCTCTGTGACATAACAAGATCAGGGACAGATAATGGGATTATCTCTGGTAACCAAGAGGCATTGCGTTACATTCCAACTGTCAGGGATATATCAATTATGACGTGTATTTTTTTTGATTATATATATATATTGTTAGAGACAGTGCCTCCAATACCAATGGTATAATTTGGTTATTTGCCCTTAAGATAAGGATTAATAACCAATCAATGAATATAGGTCTTAACAAATATATAGCGCGTTATCCCAAGATCTTTTGAGGCTATGTAGATATTTTTAGACACAATAAAATCAATAAAGATGATATGAGACTGCGTAACGGTAAAACAATAAACATCAAAATGTATTCACACCATCAAATTTCATACAATCAACATATGTTATCAACTGATTAGCAAGATACAATTTCAAAAGTAATTACAGAACATGATTAGTAGCAATACTGCGACATGCAATAATTGAATGGACAAACAGCTTAGGTTTATAGACCCCACTACACATGTGCACGAATCAATCCTTAAACACCAAGTTCTATTCTACCCACAAACCTTTCCCATTATAAAACTATCCTATACCTGCTGGAAAGGTATCCAGGTCTGCCCTTGCCCCTAGGTAGTCCTGCACCATACGGTGAAGACGCTGGCTATGGGTGCCTACATTTGACGTCCCTGGGCGCCTACATTTGACGTCGCGGGGCGTCGTGGACTAAAAAAATTGGAAAAGGCATCAGTCAAGCGACCCCTTTCACCGCTCTTCCTCTGATCAACCGCAGCCTCAGAAGCACAAGTGTCATCACTTGGTAACCTACCAGTGCCTGGAAAGGTGTTACACAAGTGTCGCTTTAGAGCGTCCTCAAGTTTTTTCATCCCGTAATCCCTCTGTGTGGGTAGGATGAGCTCTGCAACTTTACCCTTGTATCGTGGATCAAGAAGGCTTGCCATCCAGTAATGATATCTCTCCTTGATAGAACAAATCCTGGGGTCCTTTAGCAGACTCTGCAGGAAAAGGGAGTCCATGCAGCGTAGGTTGGAGGTGGCATTAGCTTCCGAGTATTCCTGGCCAATGAGGATGACGCCATTGTGCACTTTCTCCTCCCAGCCACGTACTAGTCCTTGGGTTTCTGGGCACACAAAACCCTCCATGAGGAATTCCAACCTTCAATGCCCCCACTACTTAAATATTCCTCCTCCTCCTGTCTGATCTGAGGAGGACCCGCTGGAATGCTGCCTGCGGAAAGACTGGGGCCTTGAGAGCTAGGGAAGGCCTCCTCTTCCTCCCGCTGCTCTGCCTGTAGATCCACATCTATAATTCCCCGCAGAGTGGGTTCCAGCTGCTTGTGGGCCCTCAGCTTCTAGGGCAGACGCTGCAGCATTGCTAATGTCGAGTTCCACCTAGTGGGCATGTCACAGATCAGACGGTTTGTGGGAAGGTGGAATTCTCTTTGAATTTCTACAAGGCGAACACTTGCTGGGAATGACCATCTGAAGTGGCTGCAGACTTTTCTGGCCTGGCTGAGAAGCTCTGCCAGCCCTGGGTACCTGGTTAGGAAACGCTGTACCACCAGATTTAGGACGTGTGCTAGGCATGGTACATGCGTCAACTTACCCAGGCGTAGGGCGGAGAGAAGGTTGCTGCCATTATCACAGACGACCATTCCCAGCTGAAGCTGGCATGGTGTTAACCATCTCTGCACCTGCCTCTGCAGAGCTGACAGAATTTCTGGCCTGGTGTGGCTCCTGTCCCCTAAACAAACCAGCTCAAGCACAGTAAGGCATCTTTTTGCTTGAGCCATTGCGTAGACCCTGACACTTAAACTCGGTTTAACTGCCACTTCGCCAGAGACAGAGAAGGAGGAGAAGGAGGAGGAGTAGGAAGAGGGAGAGGTGGTGGTGCAGCAGACAGACCTCATACAAGCAGCTTTCTGGAGGTGTGGTGGATGAACAAGCTCCAGCAGAGAGCCCCGTCTTGGATCCCTCCCAGCTGCAATCAAAGTTACCCAGTGTGCCCTGAAGGAAATGTAACGGCCCTGTCCATGCTTGTTGGACCACATGTCTAAAGTCACATGCATCTTGCTGCTGACTGCCTTCCCAATGACTCGATAACATTGTCTTCCACGTGCTGGTATAGTCCTGGAATGGCCTTCCGTGAAAAGTAATGGCGTTTTGGAACATGCCACTGTGATACAGCACATTCAGCAAATTCACTGAAGGGAGCAGAGTCCACCAGCTGGAAAGGCAGCAGCTGCAATGCGAGTAATTTTGCTAAGCTGGCATTTAGACGCTGCGCTTGGGGATGGTTGGGACTATATTTTTCTGACGCTGCAGCAGCTGGGGCAATGTAATCTGACTGCGTAAATCTTTGGCTGATGGGATGCTTTCACATTGTGAGGAAGGACCTTGTACATCCATTACTGTAGTATCATCCCTGTCAGTGGAGGTTGGAGTCAATGACATGGCAGGACATATAGTGGGGTAGAGACAAGTGAGGAGGACCTACGCAAAGTTTTGCGCCAACGGGATGCGTGGCAGGTGGTCATATGTCGCCTCAAGCACGTGGTACCCAAGCGTCCGGTGTCTTTACCACGCTTGAGCCTCATCTGACATAGATTACAAATAGCAATGGTGGGGTCTGCTGCACATTTCATAAAGAACTCCCAGACAGCAGAGTTCCTGGATGTGTGCTTTGAGACAACAGTGCTCTGCAACTGAGCAGCTCTGACATGTGAAGCCTTGGACTGGCTAGTGCTACAGTTGGTCATAGAGGACGTTGTGCCTTGTGTTTGTTGTGCCTCCTCCTCCACCTCACTTGACTCCTCTGTTCGATCAGGCACCCAGGTGGAGTCAGTGACCTCATCATCATTGTCATCACCCCCTATCTCCTCGTCACTGGAGTCAATTTGGCAGTATGCTGCAGCTGCTGGGGCAACATGAGTGCCAGTTATTTGTGTGTCATCACTGGCACCCCTTCCTCTAGGTTGATTATATTCCCCTCAACCTCAGAGATTGAATCAGAGCACTGTAGTAGCTGCGCATCCTCAAGCAGCATGTCACTGTCATTGTAGTCAAACAATTCAGCTGACTCCTCCGTGTGTAATAGTGAGGCTACGGCAGGAGTAGTTGTTGACATGGAGGCTGCATTAGATGCTTTGGCAGCTGAGGTGGACTGTAAAGCACTACAAGTCTGGCTAGCAGAGGACTCGGAGGATGAGGATGGCCTGGTTAGCCATTCCACCAAATCCTCTGTATGTTGCTGCTGCTTAAGACGGCCAGCACCAGTTAAAAAAGGACAAGCGTGCCCCTGCAGAGGATGCACCACATCCATGACGACCAGAGGCACAGCCTCCCGACACAGATGCTGCTTGCCCTCTTAACTGTGCCTGGGAGCGTCTGCCTGTCCTTTTTGGTATTTCTGACATGGTGAGTGATATATCGATTAAATATAAACAGAACTCTGATTCAACTCTGTTACAAAAATTGGAGATATGCTGCAGAACTCTGATATAAAGATGGTATAACTCAGTGAGACACCCTGATAGCTGGCAGCCAGTGACAAGACACAGATTACAATTCCCAGAAACCTCCTATAAATCAGTGAGACCCCCTGATGGGTGGCAGTGACAAGACACAGATTAGAACAATTCCCAGATATTTTGTAGAAATTACTGACCCCCAAAATACTTGGTGGCAGCCAGTGAGAACACACGGATTATAACAATTCCCAAATATTTTGTAAAAATTACTGACCCCCCAAAATACTTGGTGGCAGCCAGTGAGAACACACGGATTATAACAATTCCCAAATATTTTGTAGAAATTACTGACCCCCAAAATAGTTGCTGGGAGTGAGAACACACAGATTAGAACAATTCCCAGATATTTTGTAGAAATGAGATCCCCCCACCCAGTAGCTGGTGGCAGACTGGCAGTGAGAACACACACTAGCATAAGAACAAGCTCCTCTCAAACACGTGCTGAAACGCTGTGTGAAGCCTTATATAGTGTGCTGCAGGACTTAGCTCTGTGAGCCCATGATTGAGCCGTGATTGGCATAGTCTTGAACCTGTCTTTGTGCAAGGCTGTAGCCAGTTACAAGCTTCAGGCCAGTGGAAAAGTGCATTATGGGTGAATATGCGGCAAACACGTGGAAATGTTCGTAGTTAGCGAACATGCAAACAGGCGATGTTCGAATCGAACTCCAAACCGATCAGCTCATCCCTACCAGCAGTGTGTGGATTCATATGCTGTATTAATTATACTGCAGAGAGGAGCTTCCCAGCAGTGTGTGGATTCATATGCTGCATTAATTATACTGCAGAGAGGCGCTTCCCAGCAGTGTGAGGATTCATATGCTGCATTAATTATACCGCAGAGAGGCGCTTCCCAGCAGTGTGTGGATTCATATGCTGCATTAATTATACCGCAGAGAGGCGCTTCCCAGCAGTGTGTGGATTCATATGCTGCATTAATTATACTGTAGAGGCGCTTTACAGCAGTGTGTGGATTCATATGCTGCATTAATTATACCGCAGAGAGGTGCTTCCCAGCAGTGTGTGGATTCATATGCTGCATTAATTATACCGCAGAGAGGTGCTTCCCAGCAGTGTGTGGATTCATATGCTGCATTAATTATACCACAGAGAAGTGCTTCCCAGTAGGGATGAGGTGTTCGGTTCTAACGGTTCGGAGTTCGCATCGAACATAGCCTGTTCGTTTGTTCGCGAACTACGAACATTTCCGGGTGTTCGCCGCGTGTTCGCCCACAATACACCACAAAGGACCACAATGCACTTTCCCACTGGCCTGAAGCTCGTAATTGGCTACAGTCTTGCACCTGACCACAGGTCTGGTGCAAGACAGGTTCAACACTATGCCAATCACGGCTCAGAGTCCTGATTGGGAAAATTTTGCCCAATCATGGGCTCAAAGAGCTAAATCCCACAGCACACTATATAAGGTTTCCACGCAGCACTTCTGCACGCAATTGAGAGGAGATTTTAGAGGAGATAGTTGTTGTGTGTTCTTACTGCCGGTCTGCCACGCAACTGGGGGGGTCTGGGGGGTCTCATTTCTGCCAAATATCTGGGAATTGAGGTGATCTGTCTCTTGTCACTGTACCAGCAGTCACTGTGCCACCTTTTTGTGGTCACAAATTTCTACAAAATATATGGGAATTGAGGTGATCTGTGTCTTCTGACTCACTGCCAGTACCACGCAGTATTTTGGGGGTCACTAATTTTTACAAAATATTTGGGACTTGAGGTGATCTGTGTCTTGTCACTGCCAGCAAGTATTTTGGGGGTCACAAATTTCTATAAAATATATGGGAATTGAGGTGATCTGTGTCTGGTCACACAGACAGTGCCACGCAATATTTTGGGGGTCACTAATTTCTACAAAACATTTGGGAATTGAGGTGATCGGTGTCTTGTCACTGCAAGCAAGTAATTTGGGGGTCACTAATTTCTACAAAATATCTGGGAATTGAGGTGATCTGTGTCTTGTGACTCACTGCCAGTACCACGCAGTATTTTGGGGGTCACTAATTTCTACAAAATATCTGGGAATTGAGGTGATCTGTGTCTTGTGACGCACTGCCAGTAACACGCAGTATTTTGGGGGTCACTAATTTCTACATAATATCTGGAAATTTAGGTGATCTGTGTCTTGTCACACAGCCAGTGCCACGCAGTATTTTGGGCATCAGAAATTTCTACAAAACATTTGGGAATTGAGGTGATCTGTGTCTTGTCACACAGCCAGTGCCACGCAGTATTTTGGGAGTCAGTCATTTCTACAAAATATTTGGGAATTGTTATAATCTGTGTGTTCTCACTGGCTGCCATCCATCAGGGGGACTCACTGATTTATAGGAGGTTTCTGCGAATTGTAATCTGTGTCTTCTCACAGCCACCCATAATGGGGTCACACTGATTTATAGGAGGTTTCTGCCACTTCTAATCTGTGTCTTCTCACAGCCACCCATCAGGGGGTCCCACATACTTCTAGCAGATTTATGCGAATTGTAATTTGTGTCTTCTCACTGCCACCCATCAGGGGGTCACACTGATTTATAGGAGGTTTCTGCCACTTGTAATCTGTGTCTTCTCACTGCCACCCAGGGCCGGTGCAAGCATTTTTGTCTAGTCAGGCGAAGGTGCGTTTTGGTGCCCCCCCCATCCGTGTCATGTCAAGCCAATCGGGATATAGGTCCCATAATAATCTCTATATATATATACACATACATATGTACACACACTAGGGTTGCACCAATACCACTTTAAGACCAATACATTTTTTCAAGTACTCACCGATATCATGCCCACTCAGATACATATATACAGACCAGAACAAGCCCAGATACATATATATAGAGACCTCAGACCAGAACAAGTCCAGATACATAAATACTGACCAGAAAATTCCCAGATACATATATACTAACCAGAACAAGCCCAGATACATATATACAGAGACCTCAAACCAGAACATGCCCAGATAAATATATACAGAGACCTCAGACCAGAACATTCCCAGATACATATATACAGAGACCTCAAACCAGAACATGCCCAGATAAATATATACAGAGACCTCAGACCAGAACATATAGTATGCCCCAGCTCACATAGATATATATATTGCCTCCAGCTCACATGTGTATATATTGCATCCAGCTCACATGGGTATATTTGCCCCCTGCTCACATGGGTATGTTTGCCCCCTGTTCACATGGGTATATTTGCCCCCTGCTCACATGGGTATATTTGCCCCCCCCTGCTCACATGGGTATGTTTGCCCCCCTGCCCACATGGGTATGTTTGCCCCCTGCTCACATGGGTATATTTGCCCCCCTGCTCACATGGGTATGTTTGCCCCCTGCTCACATGGGTATATTTGCCCCCCCTGCTCTCATGGATATGTTTTGCCCCCTGCTCTCATGGGTATATTTGCCCCCTGATCTCCTGGGTATATTTGCCCCCCCTGCTCACATGGGTATATTTGCCCCCCCTGCTCCCATGGGTATATTTGCCCCCCCTGCTCACATGGGTATATTTGCCCCCCTGCTCACATGGGTATATTTGCCCCCCTCTCTCATCGGTATATTTGCCCCCTGCTCACATGGGTATATTTGCCCCCCCTGCTCTCATGGATATGTTTTGCCCCCTGCTCTCATGGGTATATTTGCCCCCTGATCTCCTGGGTATATTTGCCCCCCTCTCACATGGGTATGTTTGCCCCCCTGCTCACATGGGTATATTTGCCCCCTGATCTCCTGGGTATATTTGCCCCCCCCTCTCACATGGGTATGTTTGCCCCCCTGCTCACATGGGTATATTTGCCCCCTGCTCACATGGGTATATTTGCCCCCTGCTCTCATGGATATGTTTTGCCCCCCTCTCTCATGGGTATATTTGCCCCCTGCTCTCATGGATATGTTTTGCCCCCCTGCTCACATGGGTATATTTGACCATTGCCCCCACCTCTCACCTCTCTGCTGCCAGGCCCACCGCCGTTCTTCTTCTACTCCGAGAGTCCGAGTCCCCAAACAGCGAGCAGCGGCTGGCATTGCAGCTTTGCCGCTCGCCTGGGATTGGAACCACATGACCTGACTAGCTGAATTCTCGCGAGATCATGCGCTGGTCAGGTCACGTGGTTCCCATCCTTCCCAGGCGAGCGGCAAAGCTGCATTGCCAGCCGCCGCTCGCCATTTGTGGACTGGAGAGTAACGTCGGCGGAAGCGGTGAGGATTTTCTCCCTGGATCCGCCCCGGGCCGGCGCCCTCTCAAACCTGGCAGAAGCCAGACAGTAAGGCGGCCGCCTGTGCCGCCTTACATTAGCGCCGGCCCTGCTGCCACCCATCAGGGGGTCACACTGATTTATAGGAGGTTTCTGCAACTTGAAATCTGTGTCTTCTCACTGCCACCCATCAGGGGGTCCCACATACTTTTAACAGATTTATGCGAATTGTAATTTGTGTCTTCTCACTGCCACCCATCAGGGGGTCACACATACTTATAGCAGATTTATGCGAATTGTAATTTGTGTCTTCTCACTGCCAGCAATCAGTGGGTCCCACATACTTCTAGCAGCTTTATGCGAACACCCATCAGAGGGTCACACTGATTTATATGAGGTTTCTGCGATTTGTAATCTGTGTCTTCTCACTGCCAGCAATCAGGGGGTCACACTGATTTTTAGAAGGTTTCTGGCACTTGTAATCTGTGTCTTCTCACTGCCACCCATCAGGGGGTCCCACATACTTTTAACAGATTTATGTGAATTGTAATTTGTGGCTTCTCACTGACACCCATCAAGGGGTCACACTGATTTATAGGAGGTTTCTGCCACTTGTAATCTGTGTCTTCTCACTGCCACCCATCAGGGGGTCACACTGATTTATAGGAGGTTTCTGCGATTTGTAATCTGTCTTCTCACTGACACCCATCCGGGGGTCACACTGATTTATAGGAGGTTTCTGCCACTTGTAATCTGTGTATTCTCACTGCCACACATCAGGGGGTCCCACATACTTCTAGCAGATTTATGCGAATTGTAATTTGTGTCTTCTCACTGCCAGCAACCAGGGGGTCCAACATACTTCTATCATAATTATGTGAATTGTACTTTGTGTCTTCTCTCTGCCACCCATCAGGGGGTCACACTGATTTATAGGAGGTTTCTGCCACTTGTAATCTGTGTTTTCTCACTGTCACCCATCAAGGGGTCACACTCATTTATAGGAGGTTTCTGCCACTTGTAATCTGTGACTTCTCACTGCCACCCATCAGTAGGGATGAGCTGTTCGGGTTCGCCGGTTCGGAGTTCGACCTGAACTTTGGCAGTTCGAAAGTTAGCGAATTTCGAACCTTTTGGGCGTGTTCGGTTCGGGTTCAAAAAAAAGAAATTTTGAAAAAAATATAGAATGCTTAAAAAAATACTAAAAAATCTAGAAATAAAGAGACTCTTTACTGCAGAATATTATAATCAATGGTTTATTAGATATTTAATTAAAAACTAATGTGTACGTGGAAAGATTATCAACTCTAAATGACCTCTGTTCACAAATGGGAATAACACCAGGTGTTTTTAGTCTGGTACTCAATTTGATACATTGTGCAATATTTGTACTGAGGGTGGGGTGGTGTCTGCTTCTGATTGAGATTTGAGAATTAATTTCCCTAAAACATCCTAATATGCTGCATTTAACTGGTGTTTGAAAAAAATCTAAAGCAATGTTATTTTTCACCTCGGGATTAAACATTCACAGGGTTATTCAGAGAGCGGTGAAAAGCAGGAGAATAACTGGAGAAGTGAAAATTCTAGCTCAAAATAGCCGAACCAGAAAAATTCTCCGATTTATCTCACTTTCCAAATCGGCTATTTGGTGTAGAAGTTTCCATTCTCCTGCTTTTCCCCGCCCAAAAAAATCAGTAAACTTTTTCTGCGTGTCCGAAAATGTCTCCTCTTTTCATACAGACTGCCGCCCCAAGCAGTTGTTTATGGATAGATTAAAGGAAAAGCATTTACCGTCATTTGAAATGTCATTTTTTGGTTTTTACATATTTCTATACATCCTAGAAATCTGCCACTTCACGGGCAGGTTATGGGGACCTCCTAGGCACGATATTTGAAGGAATTTTTCAGTTTTATTTTTAACCCTTATTTCATGGAAAACTCACTGTCCCTTTAAAAACGTTTTTTTTTTAAACTTTTTGTCCTTGTTTCCTGTCCCCCAGGGCACTACCCGGACCCCCATACACCTTTTATGGCAAATATGTAGCATATATGCCCTCTTGGAGGACACTCTAAAAAACCAAATTTTCAGCCCATTGACTTGCATGGGAGTTCGGGTTCGTGTTCGGGTTCGTTCCCGAACAAATGGGAAGTGGAGGTTCTGGGCAATGGAGGTTCTGTTTCCACAGGTGTACTGTGATAGTCCCTAGAGACAGGAGGGTCAGACTCCTTAGGTCTGGGGGTCTCGTACTCCATGGGCAGTTTGGGTTCTTCCACCTCTCCTGCATAGTCCTCCAGACACTCCCTACATCTGGATACAGCGGGCTTGAGTCTTCTGGTTTCAGGCTTAGGTGTAGGAGGTTTTCTGGGCATAGACTTGGGAACTGGGGGCCTAGGAATAGGCTTGGGTACCTGAGATCTCTTTTTAGCAGGCTTGGGCTCAGGTGCAGTGAGCTAAGCATGGGGTGCCTCTTTAAGCACCAGAGTTTTTTCAAACACAGACTTTTTCATTGGGGTTTGCTGGGAGACCCTAGCCATCTCAGGTGTGGGAGCTGGCCATTTTGGGGGTGTTACGAGACAGGCAGCGAGCCAGTGGTCTCTTGAGGCACAGTAGATACATAGACCCTCCGCCATCCTCCTGGCGCGCTCCTCTGTAGTAAGCTGGCCTCTAGGCTTCTTTCCTGGGGCAACACACACTTTAGGAAGGGTGCTTCTTAGGGATGCCATAATAGTCCATAGCTCTTCCACTACAACGCATAACAGGTGGGCCAGATCTTAAAGGGCTGGTAGCATCCCTGCAGGCTCAGTTGGTGGGCTTTGCATTATGTCAGGGTGGCACCTGGCTTTCGCCGTGGTGGGACCCATGTTCAAGTGGTTTGAGCCCTTTAGGCAGGAATATGCTGGAGGTACCTGGGAGTTAGCTGACTGAGGCAGGTCAGAGTCCATGGCGAGGTACAAAGGGAGCAAGCAAAAGAGTAGTCAGGACGTTCCGTGGTCTGTGGCTGGCAGCAATGAGGCAAGGTCGGTGGGTCAATCAGGGTCTGGTACACGGTTGATAGCAGGATAACAGAGAGGGTTCAGAACACTTTCAGGGAATGACTTGCAATGCAAAGCCAAGTTGCAAGGGGAGGATTCTCTTTTATTGACAGACAGACAGGAGGGTGTGGTGTGTGTTTGGTGCTTACACTTTGGTTAACCCCTATCAGTGCTGGCAAGGTCTGAGGCAGTACTTCACATGGTTAGCACTGATGTAGGTCTGGTTGTTGCACACACGGGTGCTGATCCCTGACACTCTCAAGGCCACAGTCTTTATGCCGACAGCATTCTTGTGGGTCCTCAGATCAGACAGAAGGAGGATGAGGAGGAGGAATATTAAAGTTGTGGGGGCATTGAAGGTGGGGATTCCTCAAGGGAGGGTTTTGTGTCCCCAGAAACCTAAGGACTAGTACGTGGCTGGGAGGAGGTAGTGCACGATAGGGTCATCCTCATTGACCAGGAAGACTCGGAAGCTAATGCCACCTCCATCCTACGCTGCATGGGCTCCCTTATTATGCAAAGCCTGCTAAAGGACACCAGGATTCGTGCTGTCAAGGGGAGGGATCATTACTGGTTGGCAAGCCTTCTTGATCCACGATACAAGGGTAAAGTTGCAGAGCTCATCCTGCCCGCACAGAGGGAGCACAGGATGAAAAAACTTGAGGACGCTCTAAAGCGACACTTGTGTAACACCTTTCCAGGCACTGATAGGTTACCAAGTGATGACACAGGTGCTTCTGAGGCTGCGGATGATCAGAGGAATAGTGGTGAAGGCCGGGGCCGTTTGACTGATGCATTTTTTTATTTTTTTAGTCCACGACGCCCAGGGACGTCAAATTAGGCACCCATTGCCAGCGTCTTCACCATATGGTGCAGGACTACCTAGGGGAAAGGGCAGACCTGGATACGTTTCCAGCAGATGATCCACTGGCTTACTGGGTGTTGAGATTGGATCACTGGCCAGAATTTAGCTAATATGCTATGCAGCTACTAGGTTGCCCTTGTCATGGAACGGACATAGGGGCTCTGACCAGCGAGCCCCAGAACTAACAGCCTGGGACAATTCAAAGACCTTTTTCTTTATTTGAGACTCTTTCGGTTTTGTGTGTTGAAATGAACAGTTATACCTTTTCTAGATGTGGTTTTATTGGTGTAATGTATTACCATGTATCCTGTATTGTAGGAGTGTGGATTCATATGTGTAATTGTGTGATGCATTTAAAGGTATTATATTTCCCCTTGGTTGCTAGGAGTGAAAGGCTGTGTCGAAATTCAATTGTATGCTAATTTCTGTGTACATTAGCTCTGTGTGTGTTTGTGTAATCTGATGATGCAAGCATGCCATTGTATGCAAATTGAGTTCCCATTCAAGCCTGGGCATGTCTCCTTTGTGTGTGAGATGTTTAAATGCGTGTCCCTTTTTGAGTAAAAAGTCAGTTCAACTGCGTTTGATTTGAAGCATACAGCCTCGTTTGGTGTCGTCATTTCATAGCTAAAATCACAGTGCAGGAGACACTCTGCGGTCTCCTAGCTCCCCACTACTTGCAGTCTGGCACCAAAAGCACAATATCTGGGTGCACTGATGCCCATTACCAGATTCATATCTTTTTAATATAGGACCGCAAGGTCCACCCCTGCATTCTTCCACAATACTACAGAAGGGTTACTGTATGATGATAATTGCTGACCCTGCAGTCTAGCACCAAAAGCACAATATCTGGGTGCACTGACGCCCATTACCAGATTCATATCTTTTTAGTATAGGACCGCAAGGTCCACCGCTGCATTCTTCCACAATACTACAGAGGGGTTACTGTATGATGGTACTTGCTGGCCTGGCAGTCTGGCACCAAAAGCACAATATCTGGGTGCACTGACGCCCATTACCAGATTCATATCTTTTTAATATAGGACCGCAAGGTCCACCCCTGCATTCTTCCACAATACCACAGAGGGGTTACTCTATGAATACACTTGCTGGCCTGGCACCAAAAGCACAATATCTGGGTGCACTGCCACTGACACCTTTACCAGATTCATATCTTTTTTAATATCGGACCGCAAGGTCCACCCCTGCAATCTTCCACAATACTACAGAGGGGTTACTGTATGATGGTACTTGCTGGCCTGGCACCACAGGCACAATATCTGGGTGCACTGACGCCCATTACCTGATTCATATCTTTTTAATATAGAACTGCATGGTCCACCCCTGCACTCTTCCACAATACCACAGAGGGATTACTGTATGATGGTACTTGCTGGCCTGGCACCAAAGGCACAATATTTGGCTGCCCTGCCACTGACGCCTGTATCAGATTCATGTCCTCAGAGGGGATACTGTGTGACGGCACTGTTGCCGACACTAAAGGCCCAATTTTAAAGCACCTATTGTTATTTTCATCCAAAGCCTGCATAAGATTCCCCATAATTTAGCCAAAAAATCACTAAACTTTTTCTGCGTCTGCGAAAATGTCTCCTCTTTTCATACAGACTGACGCCCCAAGCAGTTGTTTATGGATGGATTAAAGGAAAAGCATTTACTGTCATTTGAAATGTAATTTTTTTGTTTTTACATATTTCTATACATCCTAGAAATCCGCCACTTCTCGTGCAGGTTATGGGGACCTCCTAGGCACGATATTTGAAGGAATTTTTCGTTTTTATTTTTAACCCTTATTTCAAGGAAAACTCACTGTCCCTTTAACCCTTTCGCTGCTGAGGCATTTCCCGCCTCTGTGCTGAGGTCATTTTTACCGGTTTTGCTCATCATGTTTAAACTTGTTTTGAAGGCTTATTTTAGTATATGACCCAGACATATTATATATCACTAGGTGTAAAGCCTGCCCAGAGGGCAGTCTATTGATAAGTGTGGTGCGTTGTGCTTTGTTCTGTGCTCGGTGCCGTTTATTGTGCTGTGTTTGGCTCTGTGCTCGGCTCTGTGCCGTCTATTGTACTGTGCTCGGCTCTGTGGCGTTTTTATTGTGCTTGGCTCTGTGGCGTTTATTCTGTTTTGCTCGGCTCTGTGCTGGGCTCTGCACATCGGCTCTGTGCTCTGCTCCGTGCCGTATATTGTGCTCTGCTTTTATTGTGCTCTGCGCCGTTTATTGTGTTGTGCTTAGTTCTGTGCTCGGCGCCGTTTATTGTGCTGTGCTCTGTGCCGTATATTGTGCTGTGCTCTGTGCCGTATGTTGTGCTGTGCTCTGTGCCGTATATTGTGCTCGGCTCTGTGCCGTATATTGTGCTCGGCTCTGTGCCGTCTATTGTGCTGTGCTTGGCTCTGTGGCGTTTATTGTGCTCGGCTCTGTGGCGTTTATTGTGCTCGGCTCTGTGGCGTTTATTGTGCTCAGCTCTGTGGCGTTTATTGTGCTCGGCTCTGTGGCGTTTATTGTGCTCGGCTCTGTGCAGTCTATTGTGCTGTGCTCGAATCTGTGCCGTTTATTGTGCTCTGCTCTGTGCCTTTAATGGGTTGTGCTCTGCTCTGTGCCATCTATTGTGCTCTGCTTGGCGCTCTGCTCTGTGCTCTGCTCAGCGCTGGGCTCAGGTACTGGGCTCAGGCGCTGGGCTCTGCGCTTGGCTCTGCGCTCAGGCGCCTCTAGGCCCCAGCCAAGCCGGGGGCTCGCCCAAGCTTGGATGCCGGCCGAGCTACTTGGATGCCGGCTCGTGACGATTTTTTTTTTTTTGCAGGCGGCCGGCACGCGCAGTTACCTGTTTGTTTTAACGGCCACTTTCAAATGTCCGTCGCGCATGCGCAGACCGCTTTTGGCGACGGACACTTGAAGGCTTACTCTTTTATAGTATAGATTAATTGTGCTCATGTAACAATCCATTCCATTCGTACATTTTACATTTACTTTAATAAAGTTATTATACACTAGTTGTAAAGCCTGCCCAGAGGGCAGTCTATTGTGGATATACTGCCCCTGCTCATGTATACTGCCCCAGCACGTGGATATTGCCCCAGCACGTGGATACTGCCCCAGCACGTGGATACTGCCCCAGAACGTGGATACTGCCCCAGCAGGTGGATACTGCCCCAGCACGTGGATATTGCCCCAGCACGTGGATATTGCCCCAGCACGTGGATATTGCCGCAGCACGTGGATACTGCCCCAGCACGTGGATACTGCCCCAGCACGTGGATATTGCCCCAGCACGTGGATATTGCCCCAGCACGTGGATATTGCCGCAGCACGTGGATACTGCCCCAGCACGTGGATATTGCCCCAGCACGTGGATATTGCCCCAGCACGTGGATATTGCCCCAGAACGTGGATACTGCCCCAGCACGTGGATACTGCCCCAGCACGTGGATACTGCCCCAGCACGTGGATACTGCCCCAGAACGTGGATACTGCCCCAGCAGGTGGATACTGCCCCAGCACGTGGATACTGCCCCAGCACGTGGATATTGCCCCTGCTCATGTATACTGCCCCAGCTCGTGGATACTGCCCCTGCTCATGTATACTGCCCCAGCTCGTGGATACTGCCCCAGCACGTGGATATTGCCCCAGCACGTGGATACTGCCCCAGCACGTGGATACTGCCCCAGAACGTGGATACTGCCCCAGCAGGTGGATACTGTCCCAGCACGTGGATATTGCCCCAGCACGTGGATATTGCCCCAGCACGTGGATATTGCCGCAGCACGTGGATACTGCCCCAGCACGTGGATACTGCCCCAGCACGTGGATATTGCCCCAGCACGTGGATATTGCCCCAGCACGTGGATATTGCCGCAGCACGTGGATACTGCCCCAGCACGTGGATATTGCCCCAGCACGTGGATATTGCCCCAGCACGTGGATATTGCCCCAGAACGTGGATACTGCCCCAGCACGTGGATACTGCCCCAGCACGTGGATACTGCCCCAGCACGTGGATACTGCCCCAGCAGGTGGATACTGCCCCAGCACGTGGATACTGCCCCAGCACGTGGATATTGCCCCAGCACGTGGATATTGCCGCAGCACGTGGATACTGCCCCAGCACGTGGATACTGCCCCAGCACGTGGATATTGCCCCAGCACGTGGATATTGCCGCAGCACGTGGATACTGCCCCAGCACGTGGATACTGCCCCAGCACGTGGATATTGCCCCAGCACGTGGATACTGCCCCAGCACGTGGATACTGCCCCAGCTCGTGGATACTGCCCCTGCACGTGGATATTGCCGCAGCACGTGGATACTGCCCCAGCACGTGGATACTGCCCCAGCACGTGGATATTGCCCCAGCACGTGGATATTGCCCCAGCACGTGGATATTGCCGCAGCACGTGGATACTGCCCCAGCACGTGGATATTGCCCCAGCACGTGGATATTGCCCCAGCACGTGGATATTGCCCCAGAACGTGGATACTGCCCCAGCACGTGGATACTGCCCCAGCACGTGGATACTGCCCCAGCACGTGGATACTGCCCCAGCAGGTGGATACTGCCCCAGCACGTGGATACTGCCCCAGCACGTGGATATTGCCCCAGCACGTGGATATTGCCGCAGCACGTGGATACTGCCCCAGCACGTGGATACTGCCCCAGCACGTGGATATTGCCCCAGCACGTGGATATTGCCGCAGCACGTGGATACTGCCCCAGCACGTGGATACTGCCCCAGCACGTGGATATTGCCCCAGCACGTGGATACTGCCCCAGCACGTGGATACTGCCCCAGCTCGTGGATACTGCCCCTGCACGTGGATATTGCCCCAGCACGTGGATACTGCCCCAGCACGTGGATATTGCCCCAGCACGTGGATACTGCCCCAGCTCGTGGATACTGCCCCTGCATGTGGATATTGCCCCAGCACGTGGATACTGCCCCAGCACGTGGATACTGCCCCAGCACGTGGATACTGCCCCCCCCCGCTCGTGGATATGGCCCCCCGCTCGTGGATATGGCCCCCCCGCTCGTGGATATGCCCCCCCCGCTCGTGGATATGGCCCCCCCCGCTCGTGGATATGGCCCCCCGCTCGTGGATATGGCCCCCACGCTCGTGGATATACTCACCTACATCGGCCCTCCAGCGATGGCGGTCCCGCGTCCCGCTTCCAGCGTCCTCTCTCGCTCCGTTGGTCGCCGGGATGACGTCACGAAAGCCTTTGACCCCCCGGGGTCAAAGGCTTTCGTGACGTCATTCCGGCGAACAACGGAGCGAGAGAGGACGCTGGAAGCGGGACCGCCATCGCTGGAGGAGCTAAGGGCCGATGTAGGTGAGTATCTGTAGGCAACATCCCCCTACATTGGCCCGGAGCCTCAGCGGTGGCTGTCGTAGGCTGCTCGGCCGGCCTCCAGGCTTAGGCGAGCCCCCGGCTCGGCTGGGCCTGTAGGCCCAAGCCAAGCCGGGGGCTCGCCTGAGCCTGGAGGCCGCCGAGCAGCCTGCGACAGCCGGAGGACAGTCACCGCTGGAGCTCAGGGCTAATGTAGGTGAGTATGTGCTCTCCACACCCCCCTGCTTACTCGGCCGGTATCCAAGCTTAGGCGAGCCCCCGGCTTGGCTTGGGCCTAGAGGCCCTGCCGAGCCGGGGACTCGCCTGAGCATGGAGGCCGGTCGAGTTGCATGCTCGGCCGTCCTCCAGGCTCAGGGGAGTCCCTGGCTCGGCTGGGCCTCTAGGCCCAAGCCAAGCCGGGGGCTCGCCTGAGCCTGGATGCCGACCAAGCTTAGGCGAGCCCCCGGCTTGGCGTGGGCCTAGAGGCCCAGCCGAGCCGGGGACTCGCCTGAGCCTGGAGGACGCCCGAGCATGCAACTCGACCGGCCTCCATGCTCAGGCGAGTCCCCGGCTCGGCAGGGCCTCTAGGCCCAAGCCAAGCCGGGGGCTCGCCTAAGCTTGGATACCGGCCGAGCAAGCCGGGTGTGTGTGGTGTGTAGAGCACATACTCACCTACATCGGCCTCGAGTCCTCCACCGGTTCCACACATACTCACCGACATCGGCCCTTAGCTCCTCCAGCGATGGCGGTCCCGCTTGCAGCATCCTCTCTCCGTTGTTCGCCAGGATGACGTCACGAAAGCCTTTGACCCCGGGGGGTCAAAGGCTTTCGTGACGTCATTCCGGCGAGCAACGGAGAGAGGATGCTGCAAGCGGGACCGCCATCGCTGGAGGAGCTAAGGGCCGATGTCGGTGAGTATGTGTTAGGCAACATCGGCCCTGAGCTCCAGCGGTGACCTCCTCCGGCCGAGCAGGCTGCTCGGCCGGCCTCTACGCTTAGGCGAGTCCCCGGCTCGGCTGGGCCTGTAGGCCCAAGCCAAGCCGGGGGCTCGCCTAAGCCTAGAGGCCCGCCGAGCAGCCAGCGGCAGCCGGAGGAGGTCTCCGTTGGAGCTCGGGGCCGATTTTTTGTTGTGTTTGTTTGGAACTTCGGCCCCGATCCTCCAGCGGTGACCTCCTCCGGCTGCCGCTGGCTGCTCGGCGGGCCTCTAGGCTTAGGCGAGTCCCCGGCTCGGTTTGGGCCTACAGGCTCGGTTTCGCCTGAGCATGGAGGCCGGTCGGCAGCCGGTCACCGCTGGAGCTCAGGGACGCAGTAGGGGGTTATGTATGTTTTGTGTACCGCGGTGACCTCTTCCGGCCGAGCGGGCTGCTCGGCCGGCCTCTAGACTCAGGCGAGTCCCCGGCTCGGTCTGGGCCTGTAGGCCCATGCCGAGCCGGGGCTCGTCTGAGCCTGGAGGCCGGTCGAGCAGCCCGCTCGACCGGAGGAGGTCACCGCTGGAGTTCTGGGCCGAATTTTTCGATTGTGTTATGGGTATTTCGTCCCTGAGCTCCAGCGGGGACCGGCGGCCTGCTCGGCGGACCTCCAGGCTTAGGCGAGTCCCCGGCTCGGCTGGGCCTGTAGGCCCAAACCGAGCTGGGGGCTCGCCCGAGCCTGGAGGCCCGCCGAGCAGGCCGCCGGTCCCCGTTGGAGCTCAGGGACGACGTATGGAGTTATGTATGTTTTTTTTGAACTTCGGCCCCGATCCTCCAGCGCTGAGCGGATGCCGAGCGGGCTGCTCAGCCGGCTTCTAGGCTCAGGCGAGTCCCCGGCTCGGCTTGGGCCTACAGGCCCAGCCGAGCCGGGGACTCGCCTGAGCCTAGAGGCCGGCTGAGCAGCCCGCTCGGCAGCCGGTCACCGCTGGAGGATCGGGGCCGATTTAGGTGAGTATGTTTTGTGAACTTCAGCCCCGAACCTCCAGCGCTGACCGACTGCCGGCGGCCTATTCGGCGGACCTCTAGGCTCAGGCGAGTCCCCGGCTCGGCTGGGCCTGTAGGCCCAAACCGAGCCGGGGGCTCCCTTGAGCCTGGAGGCCCGCCGGCAGCCGGAGGACGGTCAGCGCTGGAGGATCGGGCATCTGGCGGCCGTGTAAACACAGGTAGCTGCGCGCGGCTCGTGCCGTTTTTTTTTTTTTTTCACGCGGCCGGCACGCGCAGCTACCTGTGTGTTTTAACGGCCGCTTTCAAAAGTCCGTCGCGCATGCGCAGACGGCTTTTGGCGACGGACGTTTTTAGGCTTATTCTATTATAGTATAGATTAATTGTGCTCATGTAACAATCCATTCCATTCATATATTTTACATTTACTTTAATAAAGTTATTATACATTAATTGTGCTCATGTAACAATCCATTCCATTCATATATTTTACATTTACTTTAATAAAGTTATTATACATTAATTGTGTTCATGTAACAATCCATTCCATTCATACATTTTACATTTACCTTAATAAAGTTATTATACATTAATTGTGTTCATGTAACAATCCATTCCATTCATACATTTTACATTTACTTTAATAAAGTTATTATACATTAATTGTGTTCATGTAACAATCCATTCCATTCATACATTTTACATTTACTTTAATAAAGTTATTATACATTAATTGTGTTCATGTAACAATCCATTCCATTCATACATTTTACATTTACTTTAATAAAGTTATTATACATTAATTGTGCTCATGTAACAATCCATTCCATTCATACATTTTACATTACTTTAATAAAGTTATTATACATTAATTGTGTTCATGTAACAATCCATTCCATTCATACATTTTACATTTACTCTAATAAAGTTATTATACATTAATTGTGTTCATGTAACAATCCATTCCATTCATACATTTTACATTTACTTTAATAAAGTTATTATACATTAATTGTGTTCATGTAACAATCCATTCCATTCATACATTTTACATTTACTTTAATAAAGTTATTATACATTAATTGTGTTCATGTAACAATCCATTCCATTCATACATTTTACATTTACTTTGTTTAATAAAGTTATTATACATTAATTGTGTTCATGTAACAATCCATTCCATTCATACATTTTACATTTACTTTAACCCCTTAAGGACGGGAGTAATTTTACAACTTTGGCGCCGTTTCGGAAGTAGAAGTTTGCTGAGCTCATTTTGACCATTTTTAAGTCACGTATTATTATACCACCCAGACAAATTATATATCGTTCTTTCCGGCAGATTAATAATATATCATTATTATATGTATATGTCATGCCCTGCCAAAATGCTATAACAAAAAATGTAAAAAAAAGTAAAAAAATTTGAATTTTCAATAAAATTTCAATCTTCAACAGTGTGTAAAGTGTTTTTTTTTTTAATTTTATTTTATTATCCGAGGCTCTGCGGTCATATTCTATGGGGTAGATTTGTTAAAAAAATTAGAACGGGGAACCCATTTTGTTTTTGGGGAGAAATTGCGTGATTTTAGCTAAACCCCCCAAAAAAAATAATCATTAGTGAAGCATCATTGTTCACATTATAATTGAATTGTGAAAAATAGTGCTGCATTAAAAAAAAAAAAACACGTATTTATTTTTTTATTATTTAATTTATTATTTTTTTATTATTTTTATTTTTACTTTTTTAAAACTTGTATTTTACTTATAACATGGTCATGTTTGATATCATTGGAAAGGCCATGCTCTGGCCTTTCCAGCAATATCATACATGACCCCCTAGCTGCCACCGATCAGGAGATAAAGGGGTTCAAAGAACCCCCCTATCTCCTCTAAGGGATTTCCATAGGAAATCCCTTTGCAGCTAGGGGGTTCCCCGGTTAACTGACAGAGGTGGGGGCTGCCATCTAAGATGGCGGCCCCCAACGGAAATAGGCCGCGATCGGGCACAAATTAGTGCCCGGTCGCGACCTGGCAACTAAGGGGTTAACCCCCCATACTTTGCTGGAAAGGTCAGGCTGTGACCCTTCCAGCGATGCTGGCCACAGCCGCCTGGTCCCTGGCGATTGGGAGATAGAGGGATCCAAAGGATCCCCCCCTCCCCTTCAGGCGCTTCCCCTGCTCCGGCGGGGGGGGACGCCTGAAACTGACGTCATCGCGCCACCGGCGCGATGATGTCACTGCGCCGGAGGAGGGATTCACACTGATCTGACTCCGCGGGAGTCAGAGCAGCGTAGGAGCGACCGGAGGAGGTGAGTATAAATGGAGGGGGGCTGTAAACGCCGAGGACGTACATTTACGTTCTGCGGCGTCAAAGCCCGCCTAATGCAGGGCATAAATGTATGTCCTGTGGCGTTAAGGGGTTAAAGGAGATTTTTGGCTCTAATTGACCCTTATCAATAAAGATGGTTAAATCCAAAAAATCTATTTCACTAGGATGAATTTTATAGGTGAATTTCAAATTATGATTATTAGACATGTGCACAGCACAAAATTTCGTTTTGAACTAATGGATTAGTCCTAAAATGCAATTTATTTAGTTGTTAAAGAAATTCGTTTTCAGCTCTATAGTATGAAAACTAATTTCATTCATCCGAAAACCAGTGGATACAATTACTATTGTAGTGGCTCCTCAGAGGGCTGAGATCGCTGCTTGTTACAGTATCTCTCACTCTCAGCACAATGTGTCAGGCAAAGCTGTTACAGTAACTGACTGCTGCTCATCACAGCGCTCAGAGTTTCAGTCAAACTAGTAAGAGGTTAGAACAATATTATTTCCTTGTTTTACTGAAACTCTGAGCGCTGTTACAGTCAATTACTGTAACAGCTGAGCCTGATACATTGTACTGAGAGATAATCTAACAAGCAGCCGATCTCAGCGTTCACAGCCACAGGATTTAAAGGGCTAAAAAAAAGGATCCTCTCTGTATAATGTAGATAACATCCTCCTGCATTTGTATCTCTGTGGGGGGACAGACAGGAATATAAAATCAGGGGAGAGGGAAAATATTAACATAAATCGGTCTGAAAGCTCAGAGAAGAGATGACTGGTGCAAATTTATTTTTATAATAAAATAAAGCACTTTAAATCCAGGGAAAACATTCAAATAAATCACACCGAAGGCTCATAATGACAGAGTAACTGTGAGAGCTGGATACTAAACGTGTCAGACGTAAAAAAACCCTTATAACAAGCAGCACTGGGAGAAGAGAGGGACTTTATATAAACCGTGTATTCTAGATGAGGAAAGGGGGATAGTGCTCCTGGATAATATAAAATGTATCAGACCTAAGCCCCTATTATGCAGAGTGGGAGGGGAGATAACACACATTTTATAAAGTCCCTCTCTTCTCCCAGCGCTGCTTGTTATAAAGGGTTTTTTACTATCCAGTCCTCCTCTGTCATTAGCTTTCAGTGTGATTTATTTAAATGTTTTTCTTCTCCAGCTGCTTTTATCATCTTGTCTGCCTCATAGACATGCAAGGGTTAAGTAAAGGTTTCCTCTCCTGTGCTGGCTGTCTGTGCTGCGAGTGAGTATTCTGGAGCTCTATCACTGTCAGATTTTCTGGTAGTAGTCGGGAAGGATTATGCATACAAACCTTTTCTGTAGCTTTGCGATGTTGCGCTCTTCATTGCTGGTCTCCTTCACTCATCAATGTAATAATCACAAAAAGGACTGAAACTAAAATGTAATGCATTTTATTTTAGTTTCTTTCGTTTTTTGTACTAAGCAGTTTCGTATCTCTTGAGTCATACTAAAACTAAATTATCCCAAAATTCGGACTAAATCGTTTTAGTACTAAAACGAATGCACATGTCTAATGATTATTGATATTGAACAACTCTATGAAAACCTGGAGCGAGTCTATTGAACCATCCCAGATGACCAAAATGTCATCTATGAAACGTTGCCAGAGGACAAGGCCCTCCCCAGCCATTGGCCAAACCTGCTCCTTCTCCCAACTCTCCATGTACAGGTTGGCATAGCTAGGGGCGAACCTTGTCCCCTTCGTGGTGCCACAGGTCTGAAGATAAAACACCTTCTCAAACCAAAAATAATTATGCCTTAAAATAAAAAGCATTAACTCAATCTGTGTGTCGGAAATAACGGGATTTGTTTTCAAAATATTGATGACTTCTTCGACTCCTTTAATGTGGGGAATAGACGTGTATAGTGAAACCACATCTATGGTGGCCATACAAAAGCTATTCTTCCATACCAAGGTCTTTAGTATTCTTAAAATGTGACCCGTATCTTTAAGATATGATTTTATCTGTCTAACATGAGGTTGTAAAAATAAGTCTACATACTGTGAGATATTGCTAGTGAGAGAATTTATACCACTTATAATCGGTCTACCTGGAGGTTGGTTAGTGTTTTTATGAATTTTGGGCAAGAAATAAAAAATAGCTGTTTTACAATGAGCGTTATATAGAAATTTAAATTCTTCTTCCGTTAAGATACCACTAACTAAATTAAAATGTACACACAAAACCATTTTATTTTCACAAAGCACACGTTATATAGGCAAAAAAAAGTTTCTACTGAATAAAATACATAAAAAAATTACTATTAATTTAATAGGAATGGTATAAAAATAGGTAACCCCTGATCATATGTATTATAGGGACACAGAGCGCCGTGTACAGAGTAGGGATGTATTGATACCACACACAGACATATACGTATATATCAACACGCAGACCTATATATACGTATATATCAACACGCAGATATATATATCTACACCCACCCACAGACCTCAGACCATATATACACATACGCACATGGGGGGTGGCATGTGGGCAATCTCAGCTAAATGCGCCCCCCTATTTGGCTGATCCCTCCAGAAGAAATGTTGAACCAGACAGAGCAGAGAATATATATATTATTCTCTGCTCTATCGGGTTCAACATTTCTTCTGCAGGGATCAGCCAAATTAGGGGGGCAATTAGTTGCCAAAATGTGTGTGTAATACAAGTCTGGATATATATATTTATAAGAATATAGATAAATATCTTATCTATATATATATATCATACCTGCCCTTACCTTCCCCTATAAATTTGCTAAAAATATACACACAAAAAAACAAACCACTGCCTGAGACCCCGCGCAGACCACATGCCACCCCCCTCTACCTGGCTGAATGTATCTAATATATATAATTAAATACATTCAGCCAGGTAGAGAAAGAAAAAAAGGTTTTATTTTATGTTCCCGGGGACATTTAAAAATGTCCTCTGATTATTTAATTTTTTTTAAGTGTCACCTTACCTTAGCCTGGTGGTCAGTGGGGGCTCCCTGGATCCTGATTGTGGGGGGGTCTGCCCTTGGCCGCAGGTGCAGTGGCTCCCTCCCTGCGCTGCCTGTCTCTGCCACATGCACTCAGGAGGCTAGCCCGCACAGTCACAGCTCTGTCATCCAGCGGCCACATGCTCCTCAAGGGGATCCTTGGGAGGCCCCTGCAAGCTGCCCTCTACAGTGACTGATTAGAGGGCCATGTCTGCCTGATGTTTTAGTAACAAGAATGTTTTATCCCATTGGCTACAATTTTAAAAATATTCCCGTTTTAATTTAATATCTAATAAACCACTGATTATAATATTCTGTAGTAAAGAGTCTCTTTATTTTTTTTGTATTTTATAAGCATTTTTTATACATTTTTAAAAAAAAATTGAACTTTTGGCGAACGTCCCAAAAAGTTTGAAGTTCGCGAACTGTCGAACGCCCAATGTTCGATGCCAACTCCGAACAGATCAAAGCGGCCAGCTCATCCCTATTCTTAGCACAGGAGGCAGCAATCAGCCAGGATTTCGGTTGATTGCTGCCCCCCTGGGGCGGGCTGACATCTGCATGTCTTCAGACCTCTCTCCCTCCCGATCGCCGGCGTCCAGCGGCTGAAGGCAGGCACAGTTTGGAAGGGCACAGCCTGCCCTTGGAAGGGCACAGCCTGCCCTTCCAAACCGTGCCTGCCTGTAATGTCTTGGGTGCTGAATATTCCCGATTAGCTGGTTCTGATTAATTAGTACTTAGAACATTTTGTTTTTCGATATGTTCTAAATGAAACTGGAATATTTTCCTGTGCACATGTCTAGTGGATCGTGCCGCCACCTGCGCCATGGACTCACAGGTAAATAATAATTTATTCTGTATAATTACTTAAAAATGAAAGTAAAATCCCTTACACCAGGCAGTGGTGTAGCGAGGGGGGCAGAGGGGGGCATTCGCCCCCGGGTGCCTGTCAGGGGGGACGCCGGAAGCAGGAGTGGACTGATGTGTTTCATCCAGGGGCAGAACTACTGGGTACAGAACCGGAACTTCTCTGGCGGGAAAAATCATATCAGAGTGTGTTCCCCGCAACTAGCTGCACGGAGAGGAGGCACTGCCCCCTACAGCCTGCTTCCCTATGTGTGAGGCCAGGAGAGAGAAAGAGAGAGAGAGAGGCAGCCTGAGACAGCAGCGGAGGTAAGGGGATTCCCTGGGGGGCCCTTAGTGGAAGGAAAGCGTAAAAAGGTTTCCCCAGGGGGAGGGGCACTGTGTCTTCCCTCCATGCTGTAATGACATTGCCCAGTCATTGCAGCATACACAGTGCCCCCGAAATTACAGCATGGAGAGAAAGCACAGTGCACCCCTGACATTACAGCAGACACAGTGCCCCCTGTCATTATAGCATGGAGGGGAGACACAGTGCCCCCTGGCATTACAGCAGACACAGTGCCCCCACAGCATTACAGCAGACAGTGCCCTCTGGTATTACAGCATGGAGGGGAGACACCGTGACCAACTGACATTACAGCAGACACAGTGCCCCCCTGGCATTGCAGCAGACACAGTGCTCCTGTCATTACAGCATGGAGGGGAGACATCGTGCCCCCAGGAATTAGAGAAGACAGTGCCCCCCTGGCATTAGTGCAGACAGTGTCCCCCGGTCCTTACATCAGACACAGTGCCCCCCTGGCATTTTAGCAGGCACAGTGCCACCCCGGTCATTGCAGCATGGAGTGGAGACACAGTGCCCCCTGGCATTACAGCAGACACAGTGCCCCCCTTGCATTACAACAGACATTGCTCCCTGGCATTACAGCATGGAGGGGAGACACAGTGCCCCCTGACATTACAGCAGACACAGTGCCCCCTGGCCTTACAGCATGGGGAGGCACACTTACCCCCTGGCATTGCAGCTCAGTGCCCCCAGTCATTACAGCATGAAGGGAGGCACAGTGCCCCCTTGTCATTACAGCACTGTGCATGGAATTTTTTTACTTTTCAGAATTCCTGGATTTTTATATAATATTTATAATTATTTGAGAGTTTTATTGCTGTGGAGCTCTGTGATACGCTCATACATACCGCACATTGCTGTGAGTTTTATTGCGGTGGATTCTGTGATACACTCATACACAGCTTACATTGCTTTGAGTTTTACAGCTGTGGTGCACTGTGATACGGTCATACACACCGCACATTACTGTGAGTTTTATTGCTGTGGAGCTCTGTGATACTGTCAGGGTTGAGGATGCTACCAGGGTGGCACCGGGGGTATTGGGATGTGGTGACCACAGGGTGCAGTGATTAGGGATGAGCCGAACACACCCGAGTTTGGTTCACATTCGAACTCAAACTTTTCAAAAGTTCGAATTCGAACTCGAACACGAACTCAATACAAGTCAATGGGACTCAAAGTTCACTTTTTAGAGTGCCCTCCAAGAGGGCATATATGCAAGATATTTGCCATAAAAGGTGTATGGGGGTCCAGATAGTGAGGCTGTGTATAGAGATGCTGTGAAGCTGTGTTTAGAGATGCTGATGGGGTTGTGTATAGAGATGCTGTGAGGTTGTGTATAGAGATGCTGTGAGGCTGTGTTTAGAGATGCTGATGGGGTTGTGTATAGAGATGCTGTGTATAGAGATGTTGATGGGGTTGTGTATAGAGATGCTGTGAGGTTGTGTATAGAGATGCTGTTTGTGTATAGCGATGATGATGGGGTTGTGTATAGAGATGCTGTGAGGCTGTGTATAGAGATGCTGTGAGGCTGTGTTTAGAGATGCTGATGGCGTTGTGTATAGAGATGCTGTGTATAGAGATGTTGATGGGGTTGTGTATAGAGATGCTGTGAGGTTGTGTATAGAGATGCTGTTTGTGTATAGAGATGATTATGGGGTTGTGTATAGAGATGCTGTGAGGTTGTGTATAGAGATGCTGTTTGTGTATAGAGATGATTATGGGGTTGTGTATAGAGATGCTGTGAGGTTGTGTATAGAGATGCTGTTTGTGTATAGAGATGATGATGGGGTTGTGTATAGAGATGCTGTGAGGCTGTTTATAGAGATGCTGTGAGGCTGTGTTTAGAGATGCTGATGGGGTTGTGTATAGAGATGCTGTGTATAGAGATGTTGATGGGGTGGTGTATAGAGATGCTGTGAGGTTGTGTATAGAGATGTTGTGAGGCTGTGTATAGAGATGCTGTGAGGCTGTGTATAGACATCCTCTGTATAGAGATGCTGATGAGGTTGTGTATAGAGATGCTGTTTGTGTATAGAGAAGCTGATGGGGTTGTGTATAGAGATGCTGTTTATAGAGATGCTGATGGGATTGTGTATAGAGATGCTGTTTGTGTATAGAGAAGCTGATGGGGTTGTGTATAGAGATGCTGTTTATAGAGATGCTGATGGGGTTGTGTATAGAGTTGCTGTGAGGTTGTGTATAGAGATGCTGTGAGGCTGTGTATAGAGATGCTGTGAGGCTGTGTATAGAGATGTTGTGAGGTTGTGTATAGAAATGCTGTGAGGCTGTGTTTAGAGATACTGATGGGGTTGTGTATAGAGATGCTGTGTATAGAGATGCTGATGGGGCTGTGTATAGAGATGCTGTGAGGTTGTGTATAGAGTGCTGTGAGGTTGTGTATAGAGATGCTGTGTATAGAGATGCTGTTTGTGTATAGAGATGCTGATGGGGTTGTGTGTAGAGATGCTGTGTATAAATATGCTGATGGGGCTGTGTATAGAGATGCTGTTTGTGTATAGAGATGCTGATGGGGTTGTGTATAGAGATGCTGTGAGGCTGTGTACGGAGGTGCTGTGAGGCTGTGTATAGAGATGCTGTGAGGTTGTGTATAGAGATGCTGTGAGGCTGTGTATAGAGATGCTTATGGGGTTGTGTATAGAGATGCTGTGTATAGAGATGCTGATGGGGCTGTGTAGAGAGATGCTGTGTATAGAGATTCTGTTTCTGAATAGAGATGCTGAATGGGTTGTGTATAGAGATGCTGTGTATGGAGATGCTGGAGGGACTGTGCATAGAGATGCTGTGAGGATGTGTATAGAGATGCTGATGGGGCTGTGTATAGAGATGCCTTGCGGCGCTGAAGTGCGGCCTAGCTCCGGTGGGGGCCGCCATAATGGATGGTGGCTCCACCCCCAGGTCCCCCCTCACTGCCTGACATCCTCACGCACAGTGTGAAGATGTCAGATGGCCGGTGAACCCCTAGCTGCCCGGAATCCCCTGGTGGAGATAGGGAGTTCATTTGAGGGTTCACAGAGAAGCCGTGAGGCTGTGTTTAGAGATGCTGATGGGGTTGTGTATAGAGATGCTGTGTATAGAGATGCTGATGGGGCTGTGTATAGAGATGCTGTGAGGTTGTGTAAAGAGATTGTGTATAGAGATGCTGTGAGGCTCTGTATAGAGATACTGATGGGGCTGTGTATAGAGATGCCTTGTAGGGCCAAAGTGTGGCCTAGGTCCGGTGGGGCCTGCCATCTTGGATGGCGGCTCCACCCACGGGTCCCCCCTCACTGCCTGACGTCCTCACGCATAGCGTGATGACGTCAGATAGCTGGGGAACCCCTAGCTGCCCAGAATTCCCTGGTGGAGATAGGGGGTTCATTTGAACCCCGATATCTCCAGAACCGTGGCAGCTAGGAGGTCATGGAGCACCTAACTATTGTGCCTTTGGTGGCAGCAAGTGCCTTCACACCATAACCCCTTTGTCTTATTGTGGAAGAGTGCAGGGTTGGACCCTGTGGTCCAATATTAAAATGATATGAATCGGGTACAGGCGTCAGTGCCACCCAAATATTGCGCCTTTGGTGGCAGCAAGTGCCTTCACACCGTAACCCCTTTGTGGTATTTTGGAAGAGTGCAGTGGTGGACCCTGCGGTCCAATATTAAAGTTATATGAATCTGGTACAGGCGTCAGTGGAAGTGCACCCAAATATTGTGCCTTTTGGTGGCAGCAAGTGTCTTCACACCGTAACCCCTTTGTGGTATTGTGGAAGAGTGCAGGGTTGAACTCTGCAGTCCAATATTAAAATGATATAAATCTGGTACAGGCGTCAGTGCACCCAAATATTGTGCTTTTGGTGGCAGCAAGTGCCTTTACACCGTAAGTAACCCCTCTTTGGTATTGTGGAAGAGTGCAGGGTTGGACCCTGCGGTCCAATAATAAAATTATATGAATCTGGTATAGACGTCAGTGGCAGTGCACCCAAATATTGTGCCTTTGGTGGCAGCACGACCGCACTAGCAGCAAATGACAGGCAATAACGGCCAATATACGAAGTACGGTAACACGAAAGTCCGGCTGTACAACGCAAGTGGAAAATGAACGCATTTTTTCGAGAACGCAGAACCGCTAGTACGGACGTACAGAGTGCGCTGCGTCCACTAGCGGCGTTTGTGCGTGATTTGGAGACGTCAGACCCTGCTCATGTCCGGCCAACATAACGTTCAGACACCCAAAGTTTCCTGGTTTGGACGCTTAAAAAATCATGCACAAAAATGCGCAACATTTGCCCGTTTTCGCGCAATCCGTGAAAAAATATGGCAATGCGTTCAGACGCACTTTTTGACGTTCGCTGCGAAAAATGCGTTAGTCTGACCCTAGCCTTATCTCACTTTCCTAATCGGCTATTTGGTCCAGATTGTTCTCTTTTCCTGCCATTCTCCTGGTTTTCACCTTTCTCTGAACAACCCCGAGAGAGAGGTGAAAGCCAGGAGAACTGGCAGGAGAAGAGAACAATCTAGACTAAATAGCCAATTTGGAAAGTGAGTTAAATGGGAGAAATTTTCTGGTTTGGCTATTTTGACCTAGAATTTTCACTTCTTCCGTTATTCTCCTGCTTTTCACCGCTCTCTGAATAACCCTGTGAATGTTTAATCCCGAGGTGAAAAATAACATTGCTTTAGATTTTTATCAAACACCAGTTAACCACTTGGCTGCTATGGACGCGCTCAGCGCGTCCAGCCAAGTGGTTCTCCTGTGCTATGGACGCACTGAGAGCGTCCATGCACAGGAGGCAGCAAACCGCCGGATTCCGGATGTCCGCCCAGCACTCCGGGACCCCACTTACACATTAGTTTTTAATTCAATATCTAATAAGCTTATAATATTCTGCAGTAAAGAGTCTCTTTATTTCTAGAATTTTTAGTATTTTTTTAAGCATTTTCTATACTTTTTTCACAATTTCATTTTTTTTTCGAACCCGAACCGAACACACCCAAAAATTTCGAAATTCGGGAACTTTCGAACTGCCAAAGTTCGGATCGAACTCCGAACCGTACGGCCCGAACAGCTCATCCCTAATAAACAACTGCTTGGGGCAGCAGCCTGTATGAAAAGACATTTTAGGACGCGCAGAAAAAGTTTAGTTTTTTTTGGGCTAAATTATTGTGAAACTTATGCAGGCTTTGGATGAAAGTAACAATAGGTGCTTTAAAATTGGGCTTTTAGCGTCGGCAACAGTGCCGTCACACCGTAACCCCTCTGAGGATATAAATCTGATACAGGCGTCAATGGCAGTGCACCCAGATATTGTGCCTTTAGTGCCATTCATGCAAGTACTATCATACAGTAACCCCTCTGTGGTATTGTGGAAGAGTGCAGGGGTGGACCATGCGGTCCTATATTAAAAAGTTATGAATCTGGGAATGGGTGTCAGTGCACCCAGATATTCTGCCTTTGGTGCAAGACTGCCAGGCTAGCAAGTATCATCATACAGTAACCCCTTTGTGGTATGGTGGAAGAGTGCAGGGGTGGATCTTGCGGTCCTATATTAAAAAGATATGCATTTGTTAAAGGCATCAGTGCACCCAGATATTGTGCTTTTGGTGCCAGGCCAGCAAGTGCCATCATACAGTAACCACTCTTTGGTATTGTGGAAGAATGCAGGGGTGGACCATGTCATCCTATATTAAAAGGATATGAATCTGGTAATGGGCGTCAGTGCACCCAGATATTGTGCTTTTGGTGCCAGACTGCCAGGCCAGCAAGTACTATCATACAGTAACCCCTCTGTGGCATTGTGGAAGAATGCAGGGGTGGACCATGTGGTCCTATATTGAAAAGAAATGCATCTGTTAAAGGCGTCAGTGCACCCAGATATTGGGCTTTTGGTGCCAGGCCAGCAAGTGCATTTATACTGTAACCCCTCTGTACAGTATAATTAATGTAGCATATGATTCCGCACACTGCCGGGCAGCACCTCTACAGTATAATTAATGTAGCATATGATTCCGCACACTGCCGGGCAGCACCTCTACAATATAATAATGCAGCATATGAATCCGCACACTGCCGGGCCGCACCTCTACAGTATAATTAATGCAGCATATGAATCCACACACTGCCGGGCAGCACCTCTACAGTATAATTAATGCAGCATATGAATCCTCACACTGCCAGGCAGCACCTCTACAGTATAATAATGCAGCATAGGAATCCTCACACTGCCGGGCAGCACCTCTACAGTATAATAATGCAGCATATGAATCCACACACTGCCGGGCAGCACCTCTACAGTATAATTAATGTAGCATATGATTCCGCACACTGCCGGGCAGCACCTCTACAGTATAATAATGCAGCATATGAATCCGCACACTGCCGGGCAGCACCTCTACAGTATAATTCATGCAGCATATGAATCCACACACTGCCGGGCAGCATCTCGACAGTATAATTAATGCAGCATATGAATCCTCACACTGCCAGGCAGCACCTCTACAGTATAATTAATGCAGCATATGAATCCACACACTGCCGGGCAGCACCTCTACAGTATAATTAATGTAGCATATGAATCCTCACACTGCCAGGCAGCACCTCTACAGTATAATTAATGCAGCATATGAATCCTCACACTGCCAGGCAGCACCTCTACAGTATAATTAATGCAGCATATGAATCCACACACTGCCGGGCAGCACCTCTACAGTATAATAATGCAGCATATGAATCCACACACTGCTGGGAAGCGCCTCTCTGCAGTATAATTAATACAGCATATGAATCCACACACTGCTGGGAAGCGTCTCTCTGCAGTATAATTAATGCAGCATATGAATCCACACACTGCCGGGCAGCACCTCTACAGTATAATAATGCAGCATATGAATCAACACACTGCCGGGCAGCACCTCTACAGTATAATTAATGCAGCATATGAATCCACACACTGCCGGGAAGCGCCTCTCTGCGGTATAATTAATGCAGCATATGAATCCACACACTGCTGGGATGCACCTCTCTGCAGTATAATTAATGCAGCATATGAATCCACACACTGCTGGGAAGCGCCTCTCTGCGGTATAATTAATGCAGCATATGAATCCACACACTGCTGGGAAGCGCCTCTCTGCGGTATAATTAATGCAGCATATGAATCCACACACTGCTGGGAAGCACCTCTCTGCGGTATAATTAATGCAGCATATGAATCCACACACTGCTGGGATGCACCTCTCTGCAGTATAATTAATGCAGCATATGAATCCACACACTGCTGGGAAGCGCCTCTCTGCGGTATAATTAATGCAGCATATGAATCCACACACTGCTGGGAAGTGCCTCTCTGCAGTATAAATAATGCAGCATATGAATCCACACACTGCTGGGAAGCACCTCTCTGCGGTATAATTAATGCAGCATATGAATCCACACACTGCTGGGAAGTGCCTCTCTGCAGTATAATTAATGCAGCATATGAATCCACACACTGCTGGGAAGCGCCTCTCTGCAGTATAATTAATGCAGCATATGAATCCACACACTGCCGGGCAGCACCTCTCTGCAGTATAATTAATGCAGCATATGAATCCACACACTGCTGGGAAGTGCCTCTCTGCAGTATAATTAATGCAGCATATGAATCCACACACTGCTGGGAAGCACCTCTCTGCGGTATAATTAATGCAGCATATGAATCCACACACTGCTGGGAAGTGCCTCTCTGCAGTATAATTAATGCAGCATATGAATCCACACACTGCTGGGAAGCGCCTCTCTGCGGTATAATTAATGCAGCATATGAATCCACACACTGCTGGGAAGCGCCTCTCTGCAGTATAATTAATGCAGCATATGAATCCACACACTGCTGGGAAGCGCCTCTCTGCAGTATAATTAATGCAGCATATGAATCCACACACTGCTGGGAAGCGCCTCTCTGCAGTATAATTAATTCAGCATATGAATCCACACACCGCTGGGCAGCACCTCACTGCAGTATAATTAATGCAGCATATGAAACCACACACTGCTGGGAAGCGCCTCTCTGCGGTATAATTAATTCAGCATATGAATCCACACACCGCTGGGCAGCGCCTCTCTGCGGTATAATTAATGTAGCATATGAATCTGCACACTGCTGGGAAGCGCCTCTCTGCAGTATAATTAATGCAGCATATGAATCTGCACACTGCTGGGAAGCGCCTCTCTGCAGTATAATTAATGCAGCATATGAAACCACACACTGCTGGGAAGTGCCTCTCTACAGTATAATAATGCAGCATATGAATCCACACACTGCCGGGCAGCACCTCTACAGTATAATTAATGCAGCATATGAATCCGCACACTGCCGGGCAGCACCTCTACAGTATAATTAATGCAGCATATGAATCCACACACTGCTGGGAAGCGCCTCTCTGCGGTATAATTAATGCAGCATTTGAATCCGCACACTGCTGGGCAGCGTCTCTCTTCAGTATAATAATGCAGCATAAAACAAAAAAAATAACTGAACCAAATGACCCAAAATGATCCGAATCACCGAAATGATCCAAACGCCAAAGTGACGCGAATCACAGAATCGACCCGATTTATTGAATCGACCCGACATTTTGAATCATGCAAAGTATCGAATCAAATTACTTGAAATTTTGAATAAACCCGAAATTTTGTGTGGTTGACATTTCAGATTCCGGATGCCCTCGGAAGCACAAAAATGGTAAATTTTGTCTGAAAATCAATTTGGTAGAAAACAAATTGCACATTCCTACTGGAATCCATTTAATGGTTCCAATACAAAGTATAGGAACCAGTAATTTACAGTAAGGAGCCACAAATGCTAAACAGAGCTTGCGGTTCAGGGTTCAGTTGGAATATCAGTTTGAGCTGTTCAGCTGATGACCAGAGCCGTTATGTATAATCACTGCTCCCTTTAGCTCAATGCCTCAGGTGGAATAATGCCCTGGACATATCAGTTACTCTATAATAAATTCTTAAAGGGGAAAAAGCACAGTTACACACTCCAGATTGTAATGCCTCATGTGGTGGTAATATTTAAGCCAGGCAGGGACCTCACTCTGGTTTTGGCTAACTATTACAAAGTCGCTCCAGAAATTGTAAATGAAAAGAGTCTCAATGCTCAGTCACATGTGCGTGTGATGTCATTTATCTCCTATTAAGAAATATTGAAGCGTAAAGGCGTTTTCTCTTTCTCTCTCTAAATATATATATACTAGGTATAAAGCCTGCCCTAAGGGCAGTCATATATATATATATGTTACAGGAGATATATATATATATACACACACATACATACACACCCTGTAACCCCATGTGTGTGTATATATATAGCCTGTAACCCCATGTGGGTGTATATATATATACCCTGTAACCCCATGTGGGTATATATATATATATATATATATAAACACCCTGTAACCCCATGTGGGTGTATATATATAGCCTGTAACCCCATGTGGTGTATATATATATACCCTGTAACCCCATGTGGGTGTATATATATATATACCCTGTAACCCCATGTGGTATATATATATATATATATATATATATAAACACCCTGTAACCCATGTGGGTGTATATATATATATACCTGTAACCCCATGTGGGTATATATATATATATATATATATATATATATATATATACCCTGTAACCCCATGTGGGTATATATATATATATACCCTGTAACCCATGTGGGTATATATATATATATCCACATGGGGTTGCAGGGTGTGTATATATATATATATATATATCCACATGGGGTTACAGGGTGTGTATATATATATACCCACATGGGGTTACAGGGTATATATATATATACACCCACATGGGGTTACAGGGTGTATATATATATACCCACATGGGGTTACAGGGTGTATATATATATACACATACACACACTGTAACAACCATGTGTTTGTGTGTGTATGGCCGGCATCCAGGCTCAGGCGAGCCCCCGGCTTGGCTGGGGCCTAGAGGCCCAGCCGAGCCGGGGGCTCTCCTGAGCCCGGAGGACACCCGAGCAGGCAACTCGGCCAGCCTCCATGCTCAGGTGAGCACCCAGCTCAGCTGGGCCTCTAGGCCCAGGCCAAGCCGGGGGCTCGCCTTAGCCTGGAAGCCGGCCAAGCAAGTAGCTCGGCTGGCATCCAAGCTTAGGCGAGCCCCCGGCTTGGCTTGGGCCTAGAGGCCCAGCTGAGCCGGGGACTCGCCTGAGCCTGGGGGACGCCCGAGCAGGCAACTCGACCGGCCTCCATGCTTAGGTGAGTCCCCGGCTCGGCCTCTAGGCCCAAGCCAAGCCGGGGGCTCGCCTAAGCTTGGATACCGGCCGAGCAAGCAGGGTGGGTGTGGGGAGCACATACTCACCTACATCAGCCTCGAGTCCTCCACCGGTTCCACACATACTCACCTACATCGGCCCTTAGCTCCTCCAGCGATGGCAGTCCCGCTTCCAGTGTCCTCTCTCCGTTGGTCAATGTAGGTGAGTATGTGTAGGAAACATCCTCCTACATCGGCCCTGAGCTCCAGCGGTGACTGTCCTTCGGCTGTCCAGGCTGCTCGGCCAGCCTCCAGGCTTAGGCGAGTCCCTGGCTTGGCTGGGCCTGTAGGCCCAAGCCAAGCCGGGGGCTTGCCTGAGCCTGGAGGCCGGCCGAGCAGCCTGCGACAACCGGAGGACAGTCACCGCTGGAGCCCAGGGCCAATGTAGGTGAGTATGTGCTCTCCACACCCACCCTGCTTGCTCGGCCGGTATCCAAGCTTAGGCGAGCCCCTGGCTTGGGCCTAGAGGCCCAGCCGAGCAGGGGACTCGCCTGAGCCTGGAGGACGCCCGAGCAGGCAACTCGGCCGGCCTCCATGCTCAGGCGAGTCCCCGGCTCGGCAGGGCCTCTAGGTCCAAGCCAAGCCGGGGGCTCGCCTAAGCCTGGATACTGGCCGAGCAAGCAGGGTGGGTTGGGAGAGAACATACTCACCTACATCGGCCTCGAGTCCTCCACTGGTTCCACACATACTCACCTACATCGGCCCTTAGCTCCTCCAGCGATGGCAGTCCCGCTTCCAGTGTCATCTCTCCGTTGGTCGCCGGTATGACGTCACGAAAGCCTTTGACCCTGGGTCAAAGGCTTTCGTGACGTCATACCGGCGACCATCAGAGGACACTGGAAGCGGGACTGCCATCGCTGGAGGAGCTAATGGCCGATGTAGGTGAGTATGTGTAGGAAACATCCTCCTACATCGGCCCTGAGCTCCAGCGGTGACCGTCCTCCGGCTGTCCAGGCTGCTCGGCCGGCCTCCAGGCTTAGGCGAGTCCCCGGCTCGGCTGGGCCTGTAGGCCCAAGCCAAGCCGGGGGCTCGCCTGAGCCTGGAGGCCGGCCGAGCAGCCTGCGACAGCCGGAGGACAGTCACGGCTGGAGCTCAGGGCCAATGTAGGGGAGTATGTGTAGGCAACATCCTCCTACATTGGCCCGGAGCTCCAGCGGTCGCTGTCCTCCGGCTGTCGCAGGCTGCTTGGCCGGCCTCCAGGCTTAGGCGAGCCCCCGGCTCGGCTGGGCCTGTAGGCCCAAGCCAAGCCGGGGGCTCGCCTGAGCCTGGGTGCCGGCCGAGCAGCCTGCCACAGCCTGAGGACAGTCACCGCTGGAGGATTCGGGGCTTGCAGCGTTTAAACAAACTGGTAGCTGCACGCGGCTCGTGACGATTTTTTTTTTTTTGCAGGTGGCCGACACGCGCAGCTACCTGTTTGTTTTAACGGCCAGCTCGCAACCCAGTTTCAAATGTCCGTCGCGCATGCGCACTCAGCGCTTGACGGCGACGGACTTTGAAACGGTTTTATTATATAGATATATATATATGTTATGGGTAAAGCCCGAAGTGCGGTCAATCCAAGGATTACCCGGTTAATCCTGACATTACCCAAAACCGCCGGGTAAAGCTGCAAAAAAAATGAAAATTCCGGACTTTACCCAGGTGATTTTAGGAGTAACCAACTGCCCTTGGGTAACGGTCTGGAAGAGCTGAAAAATCCGCACTTCACGAGGATAATGTGCAAGTCTGAAGCTTCACCCGAGTAATCTGAGGACTATCCACAGCTCCACCTGGGTAATCTGCAGAGCATCCAACCCCGCTTGGGTAACAGTCAATTTTTTGCTATTATCTAGGGATATTATCAACGAAAATGGTAAAAGGCAAACATTGAAACCGTATTGAGGATAGAACGAATATACAGAGCGACGGGATACATTTCTCATGTGAATGTGAAAAAGGTTACGTGATCTCTATTACGTGTCATGTGTGCCAATATATCGTTTATAATACATAACAACCGTCAGGTTACTCTTCATGTAACACCTTTGTCTTCGTTAATCGAGTTTTCCTCGGGATTCAGTCACCTGTAACCTGCTGAAAACCCGGAAAGGTGGAGTACCCAGAGGTGTTTGGATACTTCACAGATTACCCGGATGAAGTACGGATGTTTCGTCGCACATCACACTTTATCCAGCAATGCTAGGGTAATGTGCGAATTACCCGGTTAAAACGGTGCAGGAAACCGGAGTACCCAGAGGCCTCTGGATACTTTGCAGATTACCCGGATAAAGTCTGAAATTTCATTTCACTTCAGACTTTTGCTAATGACGCCTGGGTAATGCTAGGATTAACCTCACTCCGGCCTTTACCCGTAACATATATACATAATTGTTTGCCCTCCACCACCACTTAAATGAGTGTTGAGTTGCCCTAGGAGTAAAGCATCAAACTGCAACTGGTCTATCTCCTGCTGATGAGGGCATAATAAGCCTCAAACAGCTGTACAGGAGTGTCATGATCCGTGGCTGCCACCATCCTGAAACCCCCCCAGTGGTCCAATTCATGTTCTGTTCCTGCAACCTGCACTTGGTTTTACACCTGGAAGTAGTGAAAGAGTTAACACCAAAACACACCTCACACTCTTAATCAAATAAAGGACTGTGCCCCAGACTGAACTGTGCTGTTTATTGCTATTCAATCCTGAGAGAGCAAGTCATTGATTCTGTTAGCTCTGAGATTCAGCTCTATCTGAGACCTCAATTACCTACCTGCTCCTGTTCACCGGATTTCCACCATATCTCAGCAACCACCTTTCCTTCTGCAATAACCATACCTGGTCAGTTTTCCCATTCATTCCCCATACTCCACCCTCCTGTCCGTGCAGATCACTGCATCCTGGGCTCACCACATCCCAATACCCCGGCGCCACTCTGGTGCCATCCTCACGCCTGTGACAAGGAGTGGCTTTGACCTGTTACATAAACCTGACCTGTCCTAAAAAAAATGCCATCTAGTATGGTATGGAACTGGAAAGAGGGTTTCTGTGTTAAAACATACCCAGGATGCAAAAAAATTAGAAATTGCAAACGTCATTTGCATGTCTTACCCAGAGTTCCGTACTGCATTTGGTGAATCTAGCACATGAGCTCTGTGAAGCAGTTCTCTGATTTGCTGGGATGGGTAAATTACTTCTGCAATTAAAACATATAATGTATTTCTTTTTTTAGATACGGTGGAAAGTAAAGAATAATGGAGATCTGCTGGATTTTAAAAGCCATTTATTGATTTATACAGATTCTGACCATTTTCGATTGATGTACTGGACTTATTTCCTGATATTTCTCTCTATAATAAATTAACATTAAATTCGCTCAGTCAATATTCAGGTTTGTGTCTTTTGTTTCAGACAGTGACAGCTGCATGATGTGTCCTGAGACTGAATGGCCGGACAGGAGGAGAGTAACGTGTATTCCCAAAATGTGCGACTTTCTGTCGTTTGAAAAGGACACATTGACTCTCGTTTTTTCTATAATCTCCATAATATTTTCATTTATTACTATTCTAATCTTGGCAATCTTTATTTTATTCCGAAGCACCCCAATTGTCCGAGCTAATAACCGGAACCTGAGCTTCCTCCTCCTGGTGTCCATCATGCTGAGCTTCCTCTGTGTGTTCCTGTTCCTCGGCCGTCCTGTGGATATAACCTGTATGCTGCGTCAGGCTGTGTTTGGAATTATTTTCACTGTAGCTTTGTCTTCTGTTTTGGCCAAAACTATAACAGTTTGCATCGCATTTAAAGCCACCAAACCGGGAAGTTTCTGGAGAAAATGGGTGGGAGCCAACATTTCCTATTATATTGTCACAATAGTGTCCTCTATCCAAATCCTGATTAACCTTGTCTGGTTGTCAGTTTCTCCTCCTTTCCAGGAAAATAACATGCAGACATATCCAGGGGTCATCATCATCCAGTGTAATGAAGGCTCAGTCGTTGCATTTTATTCTGTATTGGGTTACATGGGGATTCTGGCCGCTGGGAGTTTTCTCCTGGCTTTCATGGTGAGGACATTACCGGACAGTTTTAATGAGGCCAAGTACATCACCTTCAGCATGCTGGTGTTCTGCAGTGTTTGGATCGCCATGATCCCGGCCTATCTGAGCACCAAAGGAAAGAACCTAGTGTCTGTAGAGATCTTTGCTATATTGACCTCAAGTGCTGGACTTTTAGGATGTATATTCTTCCCAAAATGTTACATTTTACTGAGAAAACCAAATGCGAACACAAAAAAATATATTTTGGAAAAGTTTTGATTCTTACTATAAGACATAATTGCCTAGTTTGCATTAAATTCAGAAATAAAGAAGAAACATAGTGTGACGTGTGTCGCTTTGGACTTGGGGTACATGGTGTTTGTGTAATCTATGCATAATTGACTGTGTATCTGGTGCGATCTGCTGACACGTTGCTGACTGGGTTATTGATAATAATAATTTCGCTGATATATATCAAACAGTTATCCTAATATACCCCTTAGATAATATGCCCTTTTCTTAACAAATGTAACTGCAGGCAATTTTGCTGTAGAAAGTCTCAGGAATGTGGGATGATAGTGAAGTGGAAATAGGCTGGAAGACGGCCGCCATTGTACACAGGCGGCCATCTTGTTCAGAATATTGGTTCACTTGTATATAACTAGACAGGTTTGTAGCTGAGACTAGAATGAGGTATACGTAGAAATTTAGGAATGCGTTTAGATTAGCAGAAAAGCAATTAAAGTCTTATGAAAGATCTTTGCTGTTTCTGGCATGGAGAAGTAGATATTCCAAGGTCGTTGGGCCCGTGAAAAGACGAAGGAGTATAGAAGACCGGGCCCCAGGCCATCTGAATAAACATAGCCGATAGGGAGGGAGGCACTGCCCGGAGAAAGACAGCACAAACAAATCACAGACTGTCAAACTAACGAGAAGTGTATCAATTTATAGTTATATGTGGAATGTTCTTTGTGTTCGAATTAATGATGGGAGGTATTAACCCACGTGGGGTGGAATAGAGTGTCATAGGGAGGTGGGCTAATGGGGATGTACCTAATTATGTATTTGGGGCATAAAACCTCATGTCTCTGTGTAATCGGGGCTCACTCTAAGCGATTCAATCCTGTGTGAGCACTTGTGTGACGACACAATAAACTCTTGCCTTTCCTGAAGAGACTCGTGTTTGGACAATCCTTGCTTGTGTCTGGTCCGGCGCCGTTAATGAAGTGAACCTGTCTGACTCCGGCTACATTTTCTGGGGTCTCGATAGCCGGGATAACGGGCCTTTTGCCAAGACACAGGCAACGGCTGCTGAACACAGTGCGGCGCTTGACTGCAGCAGTGCCAGAATCCCGATGGTTGGGGGCGTCCGTTGAAGGTGAGCTGACATCTGCAGGCGCCAAGCAGGATTTCCTGTACAGTGGACCTCATCTCGTCCCAAACAGACCCCCTGACCCGGGAAAACTGGGACACCAACGAGTCTGAGGAAACAGCAAGCAGCGCCGGCGATAGGTAACGTGTCTTCTATGTTTTGTATGTCTAAAGGAAATACCGGTATCTAAGGGAAATGTCCGACTGCGATAGACGGATAAGAGGATGCGATGGCCACCATCCTATTGGCATATCTTTCCCGCCGCTGGTAGCGCTGACATTGCTAAGGAGCCAGAGTGGCTAGCGGGCGTCTGGATTCGGGGGAATTGAATGCCAGTCAAAGGGTAGTTCTGTATGAGAGGGAGAAGGTAGCTGCGTGGAGTTGCATAGTTCAGTGTTTGTAAATAGAGCTTCGCCACGTGGGTAAAAGGGAAAGGAGGAGGGATTTTTTTTCTGTGACTGGGCTAAGAGCCTGAGTCAGTGCCTAGTGTGTACGCCGTATAGTGAAAAGGGCTTATAGTAAAGCCAGCGATAGCTACAGAGATAGACAAGGAACGAGGTGCACATAGCCACAAGCAGTCAAGAGTTAGAGTTCAAATTACGGGGTATAAGGAGCCACTAAGGAGGGAATACGCCCTCGGCTAATGGAAAGAGTTGAAGTGATATGTTCTGTATTGTGCTGAAAGTATCTGATACGGAATGTGTTGTGAATGAATTGACTCGAGTGCTGTGAGTGAACGTGCGCCTACTCGCTCCACGAGGAAGCAAATGCGAGATTTGACCCAGATAATTACGGTTTCGGCTCAGGCGACTGCAGTCGGCTACTGAAGGGGGAAGCGTATGTGGATGCGGATTAATTGTTGACTGAAGTATCTGACTGTAGATTTTAACTGTTGTTGAAATAAGATATTTGTATCGCAAAAAGTATTGTTTTCAGGAGTGACAATGGGTAACGGGTCATCTAAGCCCAAGAAGGTAAAGGAGGGTGAGATGCCCCTAGAATATATGGTGCGGAATTTCGAAGTATTATATAAAAACGTATGATTATGGTGTAGAATTGACAAAAGAGAAATTAAAAGTAATGTGTACAGTTGTGTGGCCGTTATTAGTCCCAGGATGGCCAGAGCAGGGGTCAATGGACCCGGAGTTAGTACAGAAGGTACATTCCCAAGTTACAGAGCAGTATGGACATCCTGAACAATACCCGTATATAGATATATGGAGATATTGCATTAAAAACCAGAGTCATTTTATAATGATAGCGGGGAGGAATAAGAAACAGGACCCCCAAAATAAGGGAGATAGAGAGGCTCCACCAGAAAAGATTGAGATGCCCGATGGGAGCATATATAAATTAATTAATATTTCACGGAGTGAGATAGTTGCGGTGCTGTATAGTTTATATGTGTGGTTCAGACTGATTTTGTCCGATTGTGTTTTTAATTGATCATTAAACTGTTCAATTAAAAGTTGAGATTGAGCGTCGTCCCTGGTGTAATAGGCCCCCTCCTTTTTCTGACAGACTGTTTGCAAGAGAGAGGAGGAGGAGGGAGCAGTTTGTTTTTCTTTGCTCTCTGAAAGGTGGAAAAAATAACCCTTTGTGTACTTGTGCAGCGTACTATGTTTAGCTAATTTTAGTGTGTGTTACAATAGAATATTTGTCTGAAGTCGGTTGAGTGCAAGATATATGTTTATATTTTTGTGTTGATATTATTCCGAAAGTTTAAGTTTAATAAGTATGTAATAGTATACAATATTGCCTACTAAAATATAAAAATTTATTAACAAACTAAATTGAAATATATGAAACGGTTAGAAAAATTAATTCGAGAAATAATTAAAGTAATTTTTCTTTACTGTTTTTACAAGGTATTTTTTGTTTGATTTTTGATGGAATGATTTATTTTTATTGTTTTTTTCGATGTAGTATTAAGAGTCTGTTTTGGGCTATGGGAAAATATTTCTGAGAATATTATTTACACAATGTGTATATGTATATGCCCGAATGTCCATCCAGCTCCTGGGGCGGGATATTTTTTGCAAATTGCAAGCCCAAATTATGTTTTTTTTTTCCCGGGGGTCACGTTCAATTAAACCTGCCGGAGGGTGGCAGTTTTGTTCGGTAGTATAATCCAGCCAGCCCGCACAACCCCCAATCTGTTAAAATCGCAGTAGTTATGCCGAGGGAAGAAGAATGGCGCACGGCACCTACTCTGTCTGCCACGCTGGATCCGCACGCACTACTCCTTGGAATTCCTGAGGTGGGGGGCGGAGGACAACCCGCCCAGATTAGTTGAATTAAAGTCCGGCGCAATACCGGTGGCTCTAAGACAATATTATATCCCAAAGAAAGCCAAGCAGAATATACAAATATATTTGCAGAGATTTAAAGACTACGGTATATTGAAATTCTGCGTGTCACCGTGGAACACACCATTGTTCCAGCAAGACAACTTTTTTTTTTTATTATTTCTCAGTGGGAGGTATCTACAATGGATGCGCGCTCAGCCAGGACCTTTTGTCCTTCCACGCTACAGTATGTTGATTAATTACACTGGTTTCCCCCACAGAAAAAGACTGTTTATCTGTCACAAAACTTTTGCTACATCTGCTAAGCCAAACAGGTTACAGAGTGTCTAAAAAAAAAAAAGAAAGCACAAATATGTAAACAGAGTGTAAAATACCTGGGATTCCAGTTAACAGGTACCAAACGTGCACTAGGGGCAGAAAGGAAAGAAGCAATGTGCCGCATACCCCAACTAAAGACCAGGAGACAAGTCCGTGAATTCCTGGGAGCTGCAGGCTTCTGCCGCCTGTGGATCCCCAACTTCGCAGAAATTGCCAAGCCGCTTCATCAAGCAACCAAGGAAATTAGACCCCTTTCATTGGGAAGAAGAGCAAACCGCAGCGTTTCTGAAATTAAAGACTCTGCTGATGGAAGCTCCTGCGCTGGGTCTGCCAGATCATAGCAAGCTTTTCCAGCTGTTCGTACATGAATATAACCAAACAGCAACAGGAGTATTGGTCCAGACCTTTGGCTCGTGGCTGAGGCCTGTGGCCTACCT